>VDFB02020398.1:0-21713 GCA_007258455.2 Sequoia sempervirens | reverse complement strand
TCCCCTTTCACTTTATGTGCATTCTTTCTCTTTTGTATCTATAAATGTATAGTTTTTTCCATTATATGCATTCAAATAGTTAGTCCCATGGCTTGTGTGGGACAACATACATTTATATTATCAATAAAGACAAATTTGAAAAGATTGTGCACTTTATCCTATGTTATGTGCATCTGCATAATGCAATGTAGTATTGTAGTCTTCTGATATTTCTTTATGCACATGAATGTGACATAAAAAAATTAAAAATGTACCTTCTTTTTACTTGTAAAAATATAAATAGCACTACCTATTTTGGCTAGTAACCAAAATAGGTAACATTTTTGTTGACATCTGTTAAATTTTTGCTTACTAAACATCATGACCAGCTACCTAGGCTTATCCATGGGCACAAAGTCACTTAGAAACCAAACAAGACTTGAAAAAAAACTTGTTCACATTGTAACTCAACAGAATAGTTCATGACACCTTGAAAACTTATTCACACTACCAAAACCTCAAAAAGAAAACTACCTAACTGTGCTAAACAACACTTAGGTAATTGAAAACTTGCATCTAGAAACCTACCCTACACTAACAGTAAGACAAAACCACTTAAAAAAAACAATTTACATGATGACTATAGTAGTTGCCCTTTCTTCTCAATAAACAATGACTTGCTTGCTCAAGGACAGCTAAGAAAAGATGAGACACAAAAAAATGTTCAACAAGATGAAGTACTTGCTCTTGAAAGAGGTAAATCAGTCCACTTACCTCATCAAATAGATCATATATATTATTTTTCAAAAGAGGATAAGTGAGTTGAACATACTCTTGTCCAGCTACAAATGCATTCTTGATGCCATCTTCAGCTAAAGCTGCATGTGTGGGTGCTTTGATGGACTCCATCTGAACTAAGTACTTAATTGGACAACCTCTTCTAAGGACAAAAATTGGGCTCTCCTTGTTGATCTTTTGTTCATGGACTACCATCTTATCCCCTTGTTAGCTAGAAAGGTCCATCCCATGTGACTGGCTTGGTGTAAAAATAGGAACCTCTTTTGTATGCTCACGTTGCTCATGGTTAACCTCATCTAGATGTGTTGGTTTAGCATCCAAATTGGTATAGAAAGTCTCTAACTCATTCCAAAAAATTTCCTCTTCAATATCTTCCTTCTTTGAATTGAAGGATTGATTTCAGGCTTAGTGCAACTCTCATCAAGCTTTGATAAAACATAAAAATCACCCTCTTTGTGGAGGAATAACTATGATTCAGGGAATTGTTCAACTTGATGAGAAATTTTATGCACATCAATATCTACATCTCCCTAAATAGTGTTGTCTATATTTTCCTCTTCATGAGTTAAGTTTTCAAACTCACCTTCGTCATCATACACCAACAACTCAACAAGACCACCAACATATTCTTGTTGTTTCGAAACTTCATCCTTGTCAACAAAAAAAGGCATCTCATCAAATGAGAAGATCAACTCTTCCTTTTGGTCCCCACCCATTTTATTTGCACCTTGCTGCTCAAACTGATCACCCTCAACTTGCAAAAGTTTTGATTCCTTATGATCCAACTTCAAAAAAAAAAAGTTCAATTATCTCTGTGCATACCTCTTCATAAAGCTGAACATTAGATTTTTCATCCATAACATGTTCAAAGATATTAAAGCTCATATCCTAAAAGGTTTCAAGTTCTATTTTATGTTCTTCATGGTCCAAGGCTCCATTTTCATGTTGTTGTCTTGCTTGAACTCTTGAAATATTTGGACCTTTTTCAACAGAAGTAGGAGGATCATTAGCTAAAAAAATGCAAGATCCACCTTGAGAGCTCTTCTCCTGTTCAATCCTTTGTTGGTGTAATTGGTTACACCTTATAGCTAAATTAAAAGGATTTACATTTCTAATCTTCTCCCAGACAAGTAAGCTATCCTAATTAATGGGTTGCTCTTCTTCTACTTTCTGGATGTCAGGGCATGATTCCATTTGTATGGTTGATGGAGGAATCTCATAGGGTGGAAAAGATGACCCTCTCCAACTTGAAATCTTGACTCAAGGAGGCTTACTTGAGGACTCAGAGGGTAAGACTTGTTTAAAACT
Organism: Sequoia sempervirens; assembly: GCA_007258455.2. Lineage (NCBI taxonomy): Eukaryota > Viridiplantae > Streptophyta > Pinopsida > Cupressales > Cupressaceae > Sequoia > Sequoia sempervirens. The sequence goes on along the minus strand of VDFB02020398.1, from coordinate 19,628 downwards.
AGGAAACTTGTACTTAGGAGCCTCCTCCTTCACTAGTTGACTTGGAATGCAAGAATCTGATTGGGATTCCAGCCTTTGTATTTGTGCAAGTAATTTTTTCATCTACTCCTCTTTGGCTGCAACTTGTTTATCAAGCAACTCTTGCTCATACCTTTGTGCCTCCACTTGATGAGCAAGCTCCTCTTGCTGCATATTATACTCATTTTCTCTATCTATCTCTAGATTTTTCCTTTGAAACTATAGCCACATGTCATTGATGCCACCCAAACTAGTATCCATGTTGTTAGAATTTTGAGACTAACTAGGGAGGAAAAAAGATTGGTTCAAAGTGGAATTAATTTCACAAGGTCTAGTGTGACTATAAGCATGCTACAAGAAGCTTGAGCATGGGTGGGAGGGTGGAAAGCATGATAGGACTGCTAGTAACGTTTTGTCACAGGGTCATTTGGAATAAAACCAACAAGCTGTTATGTTTGATATGGCTAGTAAGAGGGCACATATGCATGAATTTCATGGAATGGAGGTGAAAAACCATGATAGTGTTGATAGCTAGACATTGAAAAAGTAAAACATGAAACATAGGCAAGCCTAGACAACAAACCTCATTTGATTGTAGGTATCTGAACTACTGAAACTAGTTGCTATATTATTGGAGTCACCATGGTGTTGTTTTCTCTGCCTCCAAAGGCTGTTAATATTGAGAAAACACCAAATTTCTCAATACTATGACATTCTCAAAGATGCACTAATTTTTTCTAGTACTTCCCACACTCAGAGTCGCCATATATGTTGTTTTTTAACCTCTAAAAGGCCTAAAATTCACTGGCTGCATATAAAAACTAGTAAAACATGTAATTTCTTGAACTGTATTGAATCAACAGTCCCATCGAGCATGCTAAAATTGTTATCAACTAGATTTCAACCCTGTTGAAACTGAAGTTCAACAATCTATTGAAACATGGGAATGATCCCAAGGTGTGGGTACCTTATATGAGATCAAACCTCCGAAGAAGGCCGACTTCCTATGGTGTCACCTAAACTAATGCTTTCAAAGGAAAATGGAAGAGAGAATACATAAGCTAAAAACTAATAATGAAACTAAAAGGTGATACACCAAACTAAACTAGGACCTAAAGCTCAGATTGCAGACACTTGCTTACAATGATTGAAACTGAATTTACACAACTCACTTCTATGTGTTTTTGCATAAATGTTTTACAAGGATGTCCCAATGCTAAAACTCCTAAGAGGAAGGTAACTTCATAGCTAAAAGCCATTTGCATCTTGACACAAATTATAACCTACATTAACATACTTTTTTCCAAAAGGTGCCTAGCATGAGACCAAATTACAAGGAATAAAGAAGATTTCACAAGTAATTTGATCAATCAATAAGATGCACACAATTAAACAAAAGAGTAACAAGAAAAAAATACTCTAATCACTGATATCCAAGGTCTTCACTGTTATTCATGTCTAAAAGAGCTACAAAGTATACCAAAATTTGTCAAAGGACTGAAAAGTCACTAAGTACAAAAGATGCATAATCAGAACTTAGTACAAATGTGTCAACTAAGTACTATATCTCCCACTCCCTCCAAAAGTCACCAAAAAATGATCTAGAAACTCCATGATCTCGGATGCCTTGAAAAATCCCAAAAAATAGCAACTGAAAACTCTCCAAAGAGCTCCAAAATGTGGAAAAAGTCAAGTTTGACCATGTCAAACATTAAGAACTCCCAAAATTGCTCCAAGATGCTCCAAAAAGCCTCGTAACGAGGAAAACAACTCTCTATATGTTCTCCAAATGTTGGAAAACCTCTCCAACTTCCCCTATATGCTTGCAAAGCATAACTCAACAAACTCCTCTTGACTAAATCATTGATTACAAGTGTATCCCCTATCTTGCATTAATCATTATATTTTACATAAAGATAACATTAATTAAGTGATTTATATCATCACTTAAATAATTTATTTACATTTATTTGATTTGCAAAAATAAAAGGTTGCATTTATTTGACTTGCAAAAACAAAAGGTTGATGCTATGAAAAGCATAAACAAAAGACACTTGACCAAGTCCTTGCAAAATACAAAAATGAATACAAGGCATAGCGTGGGCATTAGTTTTAAATTGAAAATGTTTAAAAGAAAGGAAAAAATGCCTTTGACTTAGTCAGCCACTTTAGGGTAAAGAGAAACCATAAAAAAAAAACCATGCCAAAGCATTTTCATTTCATTTTGCATATTTTGTATGTTAGGGCATCGCCATGGTTCATGCATAGGTCGAGGGTTTGTTGGAAATTTCATGGTTCTATGGAGACTTACTTGAAACTAGGACCTTCGTGCTCTGATGGTAATATTTTCTTGTGCTTGAAAATGTAGTGATTTTTCTGTGCATTTTATACATTTCTCTGGTATTTTTTTATTTTAATGGTCTTGGCCATGTACTTCTATAGAAGATACCACCTCATTCTTTTGCTCTGTGGTTGGCCCTTTGTCATTTCTATAAAGAAATTGAGGGATTTGTTCATTATTTCTGTTGATTTTTGAAAAATATGAGCATCTTTGTTTTCATGATGCCATGTAATAGTGGTCAGTCAGTGACATAATCACCTTTGTTGTGATAATATTTTGCAATATTATAGTATACCTACAAGTGTCTTGAGTACTAATGATAAGATGAAGACCTATGAAAATAATGGCAAAGCAAGGTATGCTCTCTTAAGTGGTCTCGCTAATTCTGAATTAGTGAAAGTTATGAATCTAAAAACTGCTAGAAAAAAATGGGTAAAGTTAGAAAGCATTTATGAAGGAGATGACAAAGTCAAACAAGCTAAGATGCAAAACCTGGAGATCATATTTAACAACTTGCGGATGTTTGAACATAAAAACATTACAAGCTACATGGAGAAGGAGGATGAAGTTGTCAGTTCCATTAGAGGTCTTGGTGGAAAACTTAAAAAACAAGAAGTGGTAAAGAAGGTACTTAAAACTATTCCTAAATCTTATAGTCATAAAGTTTATGCTATTGAGGAATCTCAAGATTTGAGCAGATATACTAGAGATTAGTTGTATGGCTCCTTAACATGCTTTTGAAATAAGAGAATTTGTTCCAAGAAATGCAAAAGTTGAGACTCTACTTTCAAAGCTAGCAAATCAGAGAAGTCTATGGCATCAAACCAGGAGGATCTCGATGATGTGGAATCTACCTTTGTGAGAAGAATAAAAAAGGGTACTAGAAAGTAAAAAATTAAGTTGTCATTCAAATATTTCATTAGTGGAAAGATAGGTCATTATGTTTCAAGATATCCAAATAGAACTTTGAATGACCAAAATAAGGTAAAAAATAAGATGAATAAGAAAAGTTATTATCTTAGAGAAGATTTCAATATATTTGATGATGAATCTGATTATAGGGATGATGAGGATGGTGGATGCTTTTTCAGCTTTGAAAGATGAAACTAATTCTACTAACTCTTAGAGATGTGTGAAGGAAAGTGCTCTGAAAGAAAGTGCTAATACTCAAGGCACTTTGATGTCTATTTTTCATGCTAGACAGGAGAAGAACTACTAAATCATTGACAGTGGATGCTCTAATCATATGACCAATCACAAGAGTAAGTTTGTTAAACTTGAAAAATATGAAAGAGAACTAGTTAGCTTTGGCGATGGTACATCTACTAATATATGTGGAAAAGGTTCAATCAATTTTGATGGAAAGAATAATGTTGATGACGTTTTCTATGTTAAGTGTTTAAGACATGACCTCTTGAGTGTTGGAAAAATGTGTAGCAAGGACATATGGAACTGTGGTTGTTGTAGGAAGGACATATGGAAATGTCTATCAACTCAAAGGTGTTGATGGTTATTACTTAATGACTCAAATCAATGAGAGTTGGCTATGGCATAGAAGAATGTGCCACATCAATTTTGATAGCCTAGTGAAAATAAGTTCAATTCAAGCTATGAGAGATCTACCAAAGATTACAAAGCCTATAAATGTTATCTGTAAGGAATGTCAAGTTGGAAAGCAAGCAAGAAGAAGTTTCAAAATCAAAGAAAAATCTTCTACCATATAGTTGGAATTGGTGCTTACAGATCTTTGTGGTCCTACCAAAGTAAGAAGTCTTCAAGGTGACTAGGTATTTCATGCTATTGATTGATGATTATTCTAGAATTATATGGGTTACTTTTCTGAAAGAAAAAATAGAAGCCCTAGATAATTTTAAAGCATTCAAAGTTATGGTTGAGAATGAAATTGATATGAAAATCAAATGCTTGAAGTCTGATAGACGTGGAGAGTTCACCTCCAATGAGTTCAATATATTTTGTGAGAATCATGGAATGAAAAGGCATTTATCTGCCCCTAGGACTCCTCAACAAATGGAGTGGTTGAAATAAAGAATATGACTATTCAAGAAGATGCAAGGAAAATGATGAAAGAAGCAAATCTACCAAAATTATACTAGAGAGAAGCAATTCATATTGTTGTTTACATACTTAACAAAGTGCAAGCAAGAGCAAACAACACAAATACTCCCTATAAACTATGGTATGGAAGGAATCATATTATCAAATACTTCAGTGTTTGGAAGCAAATGTTATATCAAAAGAGATGAAAACTTAGGAAAGTTTGATGCATGATCTAATGAAGGTATCTTCCTTGGATATTCTACAAGAATCAAAGCGTACCATTGATACAAAAAGAGGCTAAGAAAGATTGTTGAGAGTGCAAGTGTCAAGGTTGATGAAGACTTACAGAAGAAATCAATGGTGATAGATGTATATGAATCAAATGAATCTTCTAGCAAAGAAGAAAAAGATAAGGAAAAAGAAGTGTAGATTGAAGAGGAAAAAGCTCCAGAAAGGATTCCTAAAACTCCTAAGTATATGCATAAGAATCATTTTGAAGAACAGATAATTGGTGATAAGAGAAAAGGTGTACTAACGAGAAGGAAAGTTGTTGAAGAACAACTGAATCTATTTTTACTTTCTAAAGTTGAACCTAAAAAAGTGATTGAAGCATGCAAGGATGAGTATTGGATCAAGTTTATGGAAGAAAAACTATTGCAAATTGAGAAGAGCCAGACTTGGGAACTTGTCCCAACACCAGCAAACAAGAATGTAATTGGAACTAACTGGGTATTCTAGAACAAACTAAATGAGAATGGAGAAGTGGTAGGAAACAAAGCAAGGCTTGTGTAAAGGCTACTGAAAAGTAGAAGGAATAGACTTTGAGGAAACATTTTCTCTGATGGCAAGAATGTAAGCTATCAGGATGTTTTTTTTGCAACACATAAGGATTTCAAAGTATATCAAATGGATGTGAAATTTTCTTTCTTGAATGGTGAATTGAAAGAATAGGTATACATAGAACAACTTGAAGGATTTCAGTTATCAAATAAACCGAATATGGTTTGTGATTTGAAAAGGGGAATTTTATGGATTGAAGCAAGCTCCTAGAGTTTGGTATGCAAGGTTAGACAAGTACTTGTTACAACAAAGATACAATAAATATATCACAAATAGCAATCTTTACTTCAAAGTTGAAAAATATCAAATCTTGATTGTGGTTGTGTATGTTGATGACATAATTTTTGGAGGAAATAAAACTCTGTAAGAAGTTTACAGAAGAGATGCAAAAAGTATTTGAAATGTCAATGTTTGGGGAGATGAATTTCTTACTTGGGCTACAAATCAATCAGACAGATAAATGTATTTTCATTTCACAATCAAAGCATGTCAAGGAAATGTTGAAGAAGTTTGGACTGGAAGATTCTAAACTAATATGTACCCATATGGTTACTGGTTTCAAGCGAAGCAAGAATGATGAAGCCCCTAAGGCTATCAAAGTAAGTATAGATCAATGATTGGAGGACTATTATACCTAACTACTACTAGACTAGATATCATACATACAATCTATTTTGTGGCTAGATTTCAAAATCCTAGAGAATCACATGTTGCAACAGTGAAGAGGATATTTAGATACTTGAAGGGCACTTTGGATCATGGTTTGTGGTATCCAAAGGATACCAAATTTACTATGAGTGCATACACCGATGTAGATAGGGTTGGTTGTATAGATGACAGAAAAAGTACAAGTGGTGGTGCATTCTTTTTTTGAATGTGGATTGGTGTCATGGCTAAGCAAGAAACAATATTTAGTGTCCTTATCTATTGCATAGGCAGAATACATTGCAACAGCTTCATGCTACACAAGTGTTGTGATGAGGAAAACATTAAAGTACCTTAGAGTGGTATATGATGAACCAATTTCTATCTTCTATGATAATACAAGTGTTATCAATATATCAAAGAATCCAGTAATGCATTCAAGAACAAAGCATATTTCAATTTGGTATCACTTTTTGAGAGAGAATCTTGTAGAGAATGAAGTGAAGCTCAAATTGTGCCTCCAAAGGATTAAATTGCTAACATATTAACTAAGGATCTTCCTAAGTATATTTTGAGTATCTACACGAGAAGTTGGGGGTTCTTTCCCCTCCTCGAGCTAGATGCATAAGGAGATGCATTAGCCCAGTGCATCTCAAGATTCACTATTTGCTCTGAACTAATGTTGGTGGCTACCTCTTAAGGGGAGTAGGTAGTGGCATTATTGGTTGTTGTAGTCAACATGAATGAGTGTTGTCATTGTGTAGTGGTTGTTGATTGATGTAGTATGGTGTGTGCTCCTAAGGGGGAGTATGCAAAATAGTTTGATATCAATCGAAGGCATGCAAATATATTTCCCTTTTCCATCGATGTCAAATGGGGAGAATGAGTCATGTGAAAAATGAGGTGAGTTAGCTGACAAAGGGAGATAGAGAGTAATGAGTTAGTTGTGTAAAGGAGGGAAAAGAGACAACGAGTTGGTATGGAGCAAAATATCGAGGATCAGAACTATTGTGTTTGCTATTTATGGTTTTTCACATCATGTGTTGCCATCATGTGTTGCTACTAGTTTTAACCTCTAGTGTTGCTTTGATAAGCTTATCTCTATGGATGTATAGTTGATTTTTTATGTTACAATTGGCTTGGTGGTGATGAGGAAGTGTTGAAGATGTCTCTGGTGCTTGGTTTCAAAGTTTTTTTGATAAAAATTGAATAAAAAGAGGAAACAATGCATTGTAATAGTGTTTTGTGTTGTAGAGTAGCGTTTTGGTTTCACTCTGCATTTCTTCTATGTTGAGGATTTGGTTGTGTGGTTTGGATATGGTGATCAAAGGTGTTCAGAGGTGTTGCATCCAAAATTTGGTGTGTTGGATCATTGTACAAAGGAAGGTGTGTTCACCAATGTGTGAACTGTGTATTACAAGGGTGTTTAGGAGAAATGGATTTGTTCTGCATTTCTCTACAAAGTGGTTTCAGATCTTACGGATCTGGAAGGGTGTTGATAGTCTTTATATCTTTCTTTAGTTGAAGAATTTTTTGAGGTTTGGTGCTTCAGAAGTCAGTTTCTTGAGTTGTAGTGTATGTTAGAATTATCTGAGTGTATTGGGTGTGTATATTCTTTAGGTGAAATTTGTTGTGAAGGAATTTGTTAGATTTTAGGATGTTTGTGGAATATTCGGAGCCATATTTATCTATGAGTTTCCTTGTGCATCCTCTGCAATAACCTCAACTTATGGAGGAGGTGAGATATGTCCTATAACAGTATCCTCATTTTGTGTCTCTATAGCTTTTACCTCTGTAGTGGTGTTTTCTCCTACTGGAGGAGCATTATCAATAACATCTTTATTTGCAGTTTCCTTTGCACTGGGAACTCCTTCCTTTGTAACATTTTCTTCCACTTCCAAAAGAATATCCTTTTGCACACCTATGAGGCCCAACCCTATCTATAGATTGTGTCACACCTTGATAAGTTTAATTATGCTAGTTTGGTGAATAAAGTGATGATTTAACCTAATTCCATGTTTAATATTTTGATTTTATTACTAGTTTAAATGATTATTGTGACAACTTCCCTTCATTAAATGAAAATGGACAAACCATTAAGGATGAATGTGAGCAGATAATATTTAGATTCTTGAACAAGTATCATATGAAGAATACACTTAGATCAATATGAGCTAAGAAATTTTGTGTATCTAATATTAGTTTGAATCTCACTAATAAGTTTCATGTTACTTGGAAAATGATAATGGGTAGGAACAAAGCAGGACTTTGGAAGATCAGGGAGAAGTTTCCAGAAGGATCACTAGCTAAGAATCATCAAGGTAAATTTAAAGGATGACTCTAACCAATGAGGGGTATACCTAAGGTAGGATAATTTGAGGAAAAATTATATAAATTAGATATCAAGTTGAATGATGAATTTTATTAGAGGAAGGAGATTGTCCAAGAGTAAATTTAGTAGTGTAAATAAATTATTTAACGAAGGTTAGGTTTTCATTAATATTTCATGCATGCTCAAAGTTTCCATCTTTTATAGGGAAAGGAAATGAATATACATGTGTATTAGGATTTACTAACCATTGAATTTGATCTTATTGATATTTTGAACAGGTATTTATTATATTTCTAACCCAACATGTATTTGGAAAAATACATGTGAGAGTAATGTCAAGGGTAAAAAGGGGGAACAATCTAGACCCAAGTAAATATTTATCTTTTGAAGTTTTGATTTTTGACCCTATGACCTAGGAGGTAATTAGGGTTTTGTCTAAGTTGTAATTGAGTGGAGGGTTTTAATGATTGGTGGCTTAGTGTAGGTATTTTTTTGGATCCTTATTGATTATAGTCATGTGGTTAAGAGTGTAAGATCTATTAGGGTTTTCAAATCCTTAGTTAGGTCTTGAATTTCGAATTGGCCTTTAAAGTTGTCTTTTTAGGGTGTTGTATGGTCAACTTTTTTGATATTAGTGCAAAAATAGACCCCTAAGGCCTATACCTATGGGAGGGGGACCCTTTGGACATGTGACATTGTCCTTGGGACATGATTTGACCCTTCAAAAGTCCACTTGAAAGAGTGTGACGAATTTGAGTCCTTGGGAGTTGGGAGAAGTGACTTGTCACTTTCCCACCACACTCCCCAAAGTTTATTAATGAACTTGGAAAGAGCATCAAAGCTCTCACATGTGTGAAACCACCTTGTAAGGGATGTTGGGTAGAGTGTCATTGTACATTCCCCATCTCCCCAAAAGTCTCACACATGTGTGAGAACTTGTGGAAATATGTGTTGAAAGATCAAATGAGAGAGTGGCAAGTGTCTCTCTCTCATTCAAGTGAATTCAAGTTGAATTCCTATATACTTGGATGGAAAAGAGAAAATGGAGGTTACCCACTTCTCCTCTTAGAGAATTCTTTTGGAAATGGAAAATTTTGGGAGAAGGGAAAGGAAGAAAAATCGAAGAGGAGCAAGGAGCTCTCACAGGTTAAGGAGGTGTTCAAGGGGAAAAATAAAGATAAGTGATTTCTCCTCATTTCTATCAGCTTGTTTGAGTAGGAACTTTGTGTTGTGTTATTTTGTTATGGCTTTCAAATCAAGTGGGAAGTTCAAGTTTATGTATGGGTAAATTTAAAATTTGTTTGGTGGGTGGATAAATAGTAAATTTCTAGTTAAGCTATTCTCTTACTCTTCCTACCTAGATCAATGGTAGTTGTTGTTTCTTGCTTGAGGGTGTGGCTAAAGCCCATGAGGCTTCATGATGCCATTATGGTAGGGTGGTAAGCAAGCCTCGTTATTTTGTGTTTTATTCTAAATATTATTAAATATTGTTGTAATATTGAGGACAATTGTGTTATTTTAAAATGAAAGAATATAGAGAGCAAGTTTTCATTCATTGACATCAAAAGTATTTGTTTTCTCATTATTATGATTATATTGAAAGTCAGTATTTTGTGGCAAGAGGAAAATATGGAATAGAGAAGTTTATTTGCATGGACATATAAGTTGTTAGTTTTCCCAATATTACTGGTAACATAGCAAGTCCTTATTCTTTGGTTGGAATTTCCTATAGATGTTAGAGCTAAAATGTGGAGTTCACCTCTTGTGGTACTATTTGAGTTTTATTGATAAATGTACGAAAGATTTTTGTTCCATTTTTTTTATAAAAGAAAAGTTAGAATATTAAGGAATTATTATATAGATTAGATATAAGCAATGTATTGTTCTTCTATCAATATTAAACCTTCTAAGTCCCATAGTTGATTTAACTTTCTTGAATATTGATATATCATTATGATAGCATTTAAAGATAAATTGTCATTAAAAATAAAGTTAAAATAATTGTTACTTTTTTTAGTTTGAGATTAAAGATGTGAGAAAATAAATATATAAACTCAATAATATCTATCCCATATTCAAATTTAGAGATCTGGATGAAATGAAAATAATCCATTTCATATATATATATATATTATTTTAAAGGGTGGAAAATGGAAAGTTAATATTTGATGAATAGAAGTAATTTGTATTGATACTTATCTAAGAGTCTTATTTAGAAACAAATCATAGATTTTTACTAAAATAGACAAAAGTTGTTTAATTAGAAAAGTTGAATAGATTGATTAAAATTATTTTCTTTTATATAAATATAAAATAGATATATAATATAAATCTTTATGAATGAGAATACTCATCCTTATATAAATCATTAAATAAATATTTTATATTTTATATAAAATAATTATGGAATAAATGATACTATATATTTAGTCAATTAAATAGACATCTTATGTTGAATTTAGAAGGAATAGATTCAAGTTGAGTGATGCTACACACAATTTTGAAAAATAAATAAAATAAAATAAAAAATAACTATACACATTTTTAACCTGGATTAATAAAACCATGTTGTTGTTTTGTAAACACAGTAATAAAATGGTGCCCTTGTATTAAAACGACTATAATCTATGAACATAATACATGAAAAGTATTTTCCTGTGTGCAGCAACTTAGAGGTAACTATGTAAAATGATAAATTTGCTAATCTAACTGTTATTTCCTGAGAATAAACAAACGGGTTTAATTTAATAAACCTATAATATTAGCGGTCTATTGACTATTTTCTTTTAATTGGTTTGTTTATGTGCACTTTAATTTTTGCACCGTGAGAGACGTGTTGGTTTCTAGTATCATAAATACAATAGCATTATTAGTAAATAAAATAGGATTAATATAATAGTATAAATCATATTAGATGCAATATAATTGGAAACGATTATTATTACGAAATAAGGATAGGATAAAAGATGTATGTTGTTCTTGCACTCTCTAAAGTTCTAAAGTGCAGACAATGAAATTACTTCTGGTTTGGATAAGAATACTAATATGATGTATATTTTAATGGGGTGTGAATTTTAACATTATTATCAGTATGGGAGTTGATAAACATTTTAATATTGTTTTGAAAATAAGATTTCATATTAAAATTGATTAGTACTAATATTATTTTGAGCAAGTAATATTAATTTTAAATATTAATATAGGGAATTAATAATATTATCTAAAAAAAAAGGACTTGGAGTTGGCACCTATTATAACATGGGTGTTGATGATAATGTAATATTAGTGTAAATAGTAGATTCCAACTTTATATTAATATTAATACTAAGGCTCCTATTAATGGTGGGATTAATCTACCTGATGGTTACACGAAGGCTTATTAAGTATAGACAGGGTGAATATAACATTGGTAAGCAGAGTGAAATTTAACCTACCTTGGCATGTGAAGTAAATGATGTCACCAACAAGATAAAAAAAATTAATCACAACTAAGTGAGAATCAAAATGTGTTCTATCAAGCTTAATGTTGCACCTCAAACACTTACGGAGTTAATTAATTAAATTAATGTTATAAAAAAAAATTGTTGGGCATGACAACATCTTCTTCAACCCCATGCTCATGTTGAGAATCTTCTTATTGTACTTACTCTACAATATTCATTTTTGGAGCTAGCATGTAATCATGCATTTGATCTTTTATGTTTGGGTTCATTCCTAAACTTTTTTCCAAATTGGCAACCTTATCTATAGACTCATTTTGGAGCCTCTCAAGATCATTTTGATCTTTGCTCAAAAGGGTGGTTACCTTTTGCTTAGTTCAAAATTCCCTATTATACACTTGAGCCAATGTGTGTTTTTTTTCATTTGATAGAGGTGCATTAATCTTTACAATAGAAAATACTCTCATCTTTGCCTCTTTATCAATTGCCTCCTATCTTCTTACATATAGTGCATTCCTTAATTCTTCAAGCAATTGCTTCTCAATATTCTTCATATTAACTTCAAAAGTAATAATATACTTTACAATAGCTTCTTCAATGGTATCCTTATCTATGTCATCAACAATAGGGTACAGAGCAATAGTTTCTCCTAACATCTCATGGTCAACAATCCCATCGAACAAAGCATCAAGTTTCATAGGGTTGTGCCCTTGCCGAATTCTCTTTCTTCTTCTTCCTTTTGTCATCCAGTGTCTTTTTCTCTTTGCCAGATTCGGGCTTCTCCTTCATTTGTATGTTGTAGCCTTGTTTTTCATTTTCAACCTTAGGCTCACTGTCAATATCTACAATATCAATCTTTTGTTACTTTGTACTTGCTTCACCTTCTGAATTGTTACAAATGCATCTACAACATAATGGAATATAGTTCCATTGAAGCTCAATACACTAACTTTACACTCTTCATACTGATCTACACTAACACTTTGTTTTTCTCTGCATTCACCTTATACACATCACATCGCATCTACCTCACCAAAACACCAAAAAATATCTTACATATATATCCACTTCACCACAAACACCTGCAACAATTAGGTCGGCCTAATAAGATGTATCACACAAAAGATAACTTGTCGACCTAATAAAATGTATCACACAAAAGATAACTTGTTTGATTTCATGAGTAGCTCCAATTGTATTGCCATCAATTTTCTTATCTTTCATTGCACACATAGCATAAATATCCAACAAATTGTATACTCACTATGTTGCAATTTAGAATCTTCAATTTTCAAATGATCTATGCAAAGAAGAAAATATATCTGGAAAATGGTGTTTATCACTAGAATGAAATCAAAAAACGTAAGAGATTTAACCTTTCTATTTTTTAATTTACTTTATCTACAATTAATATGGTGTTGCATCATGTATATTATTAACAAACTTATAATTTTCTTTAATTTTTCTATTTTTGCAACATGTTGTCTATGTTAGCCAAGAATCAACTTGTCCAAGCTTTTTTAGGGATGGAACCATTTTTTAGACAATTAGTTTTGTTAAGTTTAGCTAATGATGCATGCTGGTATGGGTGGACAGTGAATTTTGGCAAAAATGGTTTCCTGCATGTAACCTATGACATTCACATCGATGCATGGGGTTGGTACTCCAATGTCCTTGACTTTGATGATGAACGTGAAATGACACTTTTTCTCCTTCTCTACTGGCTAGATTACTATCCACGCATTGTCATCTCTCCAATGTTTACTGTACGAGGTTTTTCGTATTCAATTGATAAACACCATTCTTGATGATGTCATGGAACAATTAACAGAAACCTTTCCAACCAATAGGCTTGTTCTCAATTATAGTGAATTGTTTAGTTCGACTTACAAACAATGAAAATGTTAAATATATTCAAGGATATCATCCACAGCATCGAATAAGACTTCTTCAACTTGAAAACTCATGAAATGTTAAATTTATATTTTACGGAGGAGACCAGCTCATAAGACCTTTCTAACTCATTTTTTTATTTTGAATGTATTTTCTATTCAAAGGTGGGAAATAGTCAATCCATTTCATATAATATCTACTTCAGCCTTAATAAGTTACCACTTCGCAATACATTGTGTTTTATCAAATTTATTCATACTTATGTTGAATTAAATGTTGTTCTAGACAGACAATATAAAATTATTCTAATCATAAATTGGATTACACCATAATACACCTCAATATAGACATATTCCTCAAAATTCCAAAATAAACATTGGGAACTGTTTATACAAATTAGAACCCCTAAAATAGATACATTTTTATGCATAACTTTTAAAGCAACTAAAGCACAAAAAACAATAAATTTATAATCTCATATAAACTGCCAAGAGAACTGAAAATTAATTTACAATTTCTTCATGAGTAGCTCCAACTATATTGCCATCAATTTTGTTATCTTCCACTGCACACTTAGCGTAATTATCCAACATAATGTATACTATTGTTATTTATAGACTCACTATGCTGCAATTTACAATCTCCCATTTTCAAAGGATCGGTGCAAAAGAGAAAATATATTTGGAAAATGGAGTTTATCATAAAATGAAATCGGAAAACGTAAGAGATTTGATCTTTCTAATTTTTAATTTACTTTATCTACAATTTATATGGTGTTGCATCATGTATATTAATAACAAACTTAGAATTTTCTTTCTTTTTTCTTTTTTTTTGTAAAATGTTGTTTATATCAGCCAAGAATCAATTTATACAAACTTTTCTAGGAATGTCACCATTTTATAGACAATTTAGTTCACCTAAGTTTTGCTATTGAAGCATGATGGTATGGGTGATGGGTGAATTTTGGCAAACATGATTCTCTGCATTCAACCTGCGACATTCACATCAATGCATGGGGTTGGTACTCCAATGTCCTTGACTTTGATGGTAAATGTGAAATGATACATTTGCTCCTTTTCTACTGGCCAGACTGCTATCTATGCATTGTTATCTCTCCAACATTTATTGTGTGAGGTTCTAGTGTTCAATTTATAGACACCATTCCTAATGATGTAATTAAACAATTAACAGAAACCTTTCCAACCAATAAGTTTGTTCTCGATTACAATGAATAGTTTACTTTGACTTCCAAAGAATGAAAAAGTCAAAAATATTCAAGGATATCATCAACAACATCGAATAAGACCTCTTCAACTTGGTAGCTTATGAAATATTAATTTTATATTTTAAGGAGGAAACTAACTCATAAAACCTTTCTAACTCATTTTTTATTTTGAATGCATTTTCTATTCAAGGGTGGGAAATAGTCAATCCATTTCATGTAATATCTACTTCACCCTTGATAATTTACCACCTTACAATACATTGTGTTTATTCATACCTATGTTGAATTAAATGTTGTTTTAGAAAGACAATAAAAAGAAATTCTATTCATAAATTGGATTACACCATCATGCACCTCAATGTAGAAGTATTCCTCATACTTCCAAAATAAACAACATTGGGAACTATTTTTATAGATTAGAATCCCTAAAATAGATACATTTTTATGCATAACTTTTAAAAAAACTAAAGCACAAAAAAACAAAAAAATTACAATCTCATCTAAACTACCAAAAGAACTAAAAATTAATGTACAATTTCTTCGTGAGTAGCTCCAACTGTATTGCCATCAATTTTCTTATCTCCACTGCACACTTAGCATAATTATCCAACAAAAGGTATACTATTGTTAATTATGGACTCACTATGCTGCAATTGACAGTCTTCCATTTTCAAAGGATCTGTCCAAATGAGCAAATATATCTGGAAAATGGTGTTTATCACAAAACAAAATTGGAAAACGTAAGAGATTTGATCTTTTTATTTTTTAATTTACTTTATCTACAATTTATATGATCTTGCATTATGTATATTATTAACAATCATATAATTTTCATTAATATTACTTTTTTTCCAAAATGTTGTCTATGTTGGCCAAGAATCAATTTATCTAGGCTTTTCTAGGGATGCCACCACTTTGCAAAAAAAATAGTTTTCCTAAGTTTTGTTAATCATGCATGGTGTTATGGGTGGGGGGAAAATTTTGACAAACATGATTCCTTGCATACAGCCTGTGGCATTCACATCAATGCATGGGGTTTGTACTCCAATGTCTTTGAGTTTAATGGTCAACACGAAATAATACATTTGCTCCTCTACTAGTTAGACTGCTCTTCATGCATTGTCATGTCTCCAACATTTATTGTGCGAGGTTTTGGTGTTCAATTGATAGACACCATTCCTTAATGATGTCATTGAACAATTGATAGAAACATTTCCACCCAATAGGCTTGTTCTCGATCATAGTGATTTGTTTAGTTCGACTTACAAAGAATGAAAACGTCAGAGATATTCAAGGATACCATCTACGACATCGAGTAAGACTTCTTCAACTTGACAGCTCATGAAATGTTAAATTTATATTTTAATGAGGAGGCCACCTCATAAAACTTTTCTAACTCATTTTTTACTTTGAATGCATTTTGTATTCAAGGGTGGGAAATAGTCAATCCATTTCATCTAATATCTACTTCACCGTTTCCTACCCTCAAATACAAAATGCATTCAAAATAAAAAAAAATGAGTTACAAAAATTTTATGAGATGGTCACCTCATTAAAATATAAATTTAACATTTCATGAGTTCCCAAGATGAAAAAGTCTTGCTCGATGTCATGGATGGTATCCTTGAATATCTTTAACGTTTTCATTCTTTGTAAGTCAAACTAAACAAATCACTATAATCGAGAACAAGCCTATTGGTTGGAAACATTTCTATCAACTGTTCAATGACATCATTAGGAATGGTGTCTATCAATTCAACACCAAAACCATGCACAGAAAATATTGGAGAATTGGAAATGCATGGATAGCAGTCTAGCTAGTACAAATAGAGCAAATGTATTATTTCACATTCACCATCAAAGTCAAAGACATTGGAGTACCAACCCCATGCATCGAAGTGAATGTCACAGGTTGCATGTAGGGAATCATGTTTGCCAAAATTTGTCCCCCGCCCATACCACCGTGCTTGATTAGAAAAACTTAGGAGAACTAAATTGTCTACAAAATAGTGGCATCCATAGAAAATCTTGGATAAGATGATTATTGGATAACATAGACAACATTTTGCAAAAATAGAAAAATTAAAGAAAATTATAAGTTTGTTAATAATATACATGATGCAACACAATATAAATTCTAGATGAAGTAAATTAAAAAAAAAGAAAGATCAAATCTCTTGCATTTTCCGATTCTGTTTTTTCATAAACACCATTTTCCAGATATATTTGATGTTTTGGACAGATCCTTTGGAAATGGAAGATTGTAAATTGCAGCATAGTGAGTCCATAAATAACAATAGTATACATTCTGTTGGATAATTATGCTGACTGTGCAATGGAAGATAAGAAAATTAATGGAAATACAGTTGGAACTACTCATGAAAAAATAGTAAATTAATTTTTAGTTCTTTTGGTAGTTTATATGGAATTATATTTTTTTGTTTTTTTGTGCTTTACTTGCTTTAAAAGTTATGCATGAAAATGTATCTATTTTAGGGGTTCTAATCTGTATAAACAGTTCCCAATATTGTTTGTTTTGGAAGTCTGAGGAATACCACTATATTGAGGTGTATCATCGTGTAATCCAATTATGAATAGAAGACTTTTATATTGTCTATCCAAAACAACATTTAAGTCAACATAGGCATGAATAAACACAATGTATTGCAAATTGGTAAATTATCAAGGGTGAAGTACATACTACATGAAATGGATTGACTATTTCCCACCCTTGAATAGGAAATGCATTCAAAATAAAAATTAATGAGTTAGAAAGGTTTTATTAGTTGGTCTCCTCCTTAATATATAAAATTAACATTTCATAAGCTGTCAAGTTGAAGAAGTCTTATTCAATGTTGTTGATGATATCCTTGAATATCTATGACGTTTACATTTTTTTGAAGTCAAACTAAATTATTCACTAGAATCAAGAACAAGCCTATTGGTTGGAAAGGTTTATGTTAACTGTTCAATGACATCATCAGGATTGGTGTCTATCAATTGAACACCAAAACCTGCAAAGTAAATATTTGAGAGATGAAAATGCATGGATAGCAGTCTATCCAGTAGAGAAGTAGCAAATGTCTCAGTTCACATTCACCATCAAAGTCAAGGACATTGGAGTACCAACCCCATGCATCGATGTGAATGTCACAGGTTGCATGCAAGGAAACATGATTGCCAAAATTTACCCCCCACCCATACCAACATGCATCATTAGCTAAACTTAGGAGAACTAATTAACTGTAAAATGTTGGCATCCCTAGAAAAGCTTGGACAAGTTGATTTTTGGCTAACATAGACAACATTTTGCAAAAAAATTATAAGTTTGTTAATAATATACATGATGCAACACCATATAAATTGTAGATAAAACAAATTAAGAATAGAAACATCAAATCTCTTACATTTTTTATTTCATTCTGTGATAAACACCATTTTCCATATATATTTGCTATTTTGCACAAATCCTTTGAAGATGGATGATTGTATATTGTAGCATAGTGAGTCCATAATTAGCAATAGTAAACATTTTGTTGGATAATTATTGTAAGTGTGCAATGGAAGATAAGAAAATTGATGGAAATACAGTTGGAGCTATTCACGATGAAATTATAAATTATTTTTTAGTTCTCTAGATAGTTTATATGGGATTGTAATTTTTTTTTTTTTGTGTTTTAGTTGCTTTAAAACTTATGCATGAAAATACATCTATTTTAGGGGTTTTAATCTATATAAACAGTTCCCAATGTTGTTTATTTTGGAAGTTTGAGCCTGAATACCTTTATATTGAGGTGCATCATGGTGTAATCCAATTTATGAATATAAAACTTTTGTATTGTCTGTCTAAAATAACATTTAATTCAACATAGGTATGAATAAACATAATGTATTGCAAAGTGGTAAATTATCAAAGGTCAAGTAGATATTCCATGAAATAGATTAACTATTTCCCACCCATGAATAGAAAATGCATTCAAAATAAAAAATAAGGAGTTAGAAAGGTTTTATGAGTTGGTCTCCTCCATAAAAAATAAATTTAATATTTCATGAGTTGTTAACTTGAAGAAGTCTTATTCAATGTCGTCGATGATATCTTTGAATATCTCTAATTTTTTCATTCTTTGTAAGTCGAACTAAACAATTTACTTGAATCGAGAACAAGTCTATTGGTTGGAAAGGTTCTTGTCAACTGTTCAATGACATCATCAGGATTGGTGTCTATCATTTGAACACCAAAGCCTCGCACAATAAATGTTGGAGAGATGAAAATATGTGTGGATAGCAATCTAGCTAGCAGAGAAGGAGCAAATGTATTATTTCGCGTTCATCATCAAAGTCAAGGACATTGGAGTACCAACCCCATGCATCAATGTGAATGTCATAAGTTGCATGCAGGGAATCATGTTTGCCAAAATTCACCCCCAAACCATACCACCATGTGTCATTAGCAAAACTTAAGAGAACTAATTGTCTGCAAAATGGCAGCATCCCTAGAAAAGTTTGGACAAGTTGATTCTTGGCTAACATAGACAACATTTTGCGACAAAAAAAAAATTAAAGAAAATTATGAGTTTGTTAATAATATACATGATGCAATGCCATATAAACTGTAGATAAAGTAAATTAATAAATAGAAAGATCAAATCTCTTACGTTTTCTGATTTTGTTCCATGATAAACACCATTTTCTAGATCTATTTGATCCTTTGCACTTATCCATTGAAAATGGAATACTGTAAATTGCAGCATAGTGAGTCCATAAATAACAATAATATACATTTTGTTGGATAATTATGCTATGTGTTGTTTTCTTGTGTTTTAGTTGCTTTAAAAG
>VDFB02020397.1:0-17723 GCA_007258455.2 Sequoia sempervirens | reverse complement strand
ATGATAACAAGACACACCCTAAAGACCTAAGAGCTTGGGGGCTAATAAAATATTAGCCTTGCCTATGTGAAAGCTCAAATCTCTCATAGTTCGATAAAATAATGATGACTGAACATGGATAAAAGTGGAAAGAGTATAATGGAGACCTTGATGGACGATAAAGATAAGATGGAAAAATGCCTCAGGGGCTAATCAAATGATTACCCTTGCCTATGTGAAAGTGTAGGGGCAATGTAGTTCGATAAAAGACTAATGATTGACCATGGATAAAAGTGGAAAGAGGACAATGGAGACCTTGATGGATGACAAAGATAGGATAGACAAATTCCTTGGGGGTTGATCAAATGATTAGCCTTTCCTACGTGAAAGTGAAAGGGCAATGTAGTTCGAAAAAATGGATGAGAGATGCGACAAGACCTAATGATGACCAACACGATGAGAGATCCTAAATGAGGACATGAGACCGACAAACGACACCAACACACAAATGACAAAAGCTCATATTTAGGATAAAATATCATGATTGCAGATAGTCGATTTATATTGTCCAATGCTCAACCAAAATATACCAAGCAAGGGATAAGGGGATGCAAATGAAAGGATAGGATTGATAGGATGTATTGATAAGATATGAATATAGAATGGATGGAAGCAGAAAGTAACTAGGACACAAGGTAGATAATGATTAATCCCTCTATGAATGGCACCTGTTACCAGGTTTTCACCAAACATACTTATCCAAGGTGCCACTAAGGGTGGTTTTCACCATAGGACGAATTATTTCTCTTTACTATTTTTGAATTTTTGAATTTTTTGATTTTTTTATATTTTTGATAATTTTTTACTTTTCTTGGTATTTTTTAGGATAGGATAACCCAACTGACTTAGGTTTAAAACCTCTTTAGGTGCATGATTTTAATAGGCTCCTCTAAGTGTTCTCCCTCAGACATAGCTATCCTATATGCCCTAGAACCATATTTAGCCATGGCAACATAAGGAACCAACCAATTTGCCTCAAACTTTCGCTTCTTGGACCTTGATCTTGCTGGGTGCACTGAATATCCTTAAGGACTAGATCACCAACATTAAATTGACATGGATTTACCTTCTTGTTGTAGCTTCTCCTAAGATGATGCTAATATACTTGTAGATGATTATAGAACTTAATTCACTTTTCATCCAGGAGTTCCAGTTGACTTAATTGTGAGACCCGAGCATCTTCATCATTGATAAGATTCTTCAAAGTGTTCCATAGAAAATAGTCCCTTTTCATTTTCATGGCCTTTTAGGTCTTGTTTCATGGTTTTGGAACTATGTTACTTTGATTTTATGATGTATCATGGCTTGAAAATTCTTATTTAGGTACTAGAACTCAAAGAACAATGTCTTGTGAAGGTGCTCTAAAGTGTTGTAAGGCATTTCTACATTCGTCTAGACTCTATTTAATGCAATTCACCTAAAAACCACCTTTTCACTCATCAAAAAGTCCTATTTTGAAGTGTTGTAAAGTCTTGTAACAAGATTTCATGCTTTTCTAGGCACATATTCACTATTTACACCCTTCTCATGCTTTATTTTGTCCCTTTATGCCCCCATATGCTTATATTAACTATATTTTTGGATCATATCCAGATAAACAACATTAAACATAACATTTTTTCAAACACACAACTTTAGGTCCTAAGTGGGACCCATTCGCCAAGGGTGGCAAATGAGTCCCCCTTGGCCCAAATTCAAAATATTTCAAATTTCCTTTCGGTATTTTAGTCTAATTCACTTCATGTTGTTTGGTGATGAGGTATGAACAAATAGTAAGGCACAAGATTTGTATAAATAAGTGATTCTGCCTCATTTTATATGTCCTACATAACTAATTCATTCAATAATTCAATTTCACGTGCATTCAAGCAATCAAGCATTCTACACCATCAACTTAAGCACTCTTCGAGCACTTTGGAGCAACCATTGACATTACTTGAGTGTACACATAAGAATTTTTGGATCTAATCTCTCTCCTTTTAGGTGAAAAATCATATAAGAGTCAGAGAGTCCATTGGGTCCAAAAATCTATGTCACATTTTGGTGAACCCAACTCTTCAAATTCTTCTATTTTCTAATTTGGTGTCTTTCATTATATATCTAGCTTGCATTAGGATTTGCATGATTCATTTGCATGCTAGGTGATAAATTTTGCATTCATAAAAAAGTGTATTTAGCATTTGTAGCATCTAAATTCATTTAGATTCTCTAAAATTCTGCATTTTTAATTTAGATATGTGCTTGGCTCTCATAATTCATAAAAATCAGTCACATATTTCTAATTTTTTTTAAAAAGGTCCATACTGGGATTCATTCACCACCTTGGGCGAATCAGTCCCTTTTAGCACCTGAAACAATATTTTTTAGATCTTAGAAATTGGTTTGTAGGATTTTTATTAGTGCCTTAACCTACATATATTAGTTAATTACATTTCTATAGCATTCATTTCATCAAAACTAGCATTAATTGGCTCATTTTATGCATAGTTTAAATTGCACATTTGCATTCTCATATTGTTATATAGTATAATTAGTCAATCACTCTTTGAAAATTGCATTTCATTTTAGCATTTTGCGTTGCATTTTGAGTTAGTATATATTGTTGTTTCAAAATGTTAGTTAATAAGCATGATTGCCATTTCTTCACTGCATGTCAATATTATGAGTCTCTTAGCACAAAATAATGAAAGTGTTAATGCTTTTCTTAACCTTACATTCCCTCTTATCTCTCCTATTTTTGCGGATGATGTGTTAGAAGAATATACAAACATAGACGCTCATGATGATCATGATTGTAACTCTCCTAATACCTCTCGTTTTGGTGACAAAGGTATCTTGGTGAAAGAACATACAATTGTTGACAATCATGCGGCTCTTGTTTGTCCTTCTCCTCATCCCCTTTGGGAAGATATTTTAGCACAAGAAAATGAAATCATAGGCATCACCTTACCTAATTTCCCTTGTGCGGATAACTTTGAGGAACATGAGATTGTAAATGATGAGGTTGATAGGTTGGTCTTAAATAATCAAATCTTTAAAGTCTATAACAACCCTCTTTATGATCCTTTCCCTACCTCTTCTATTTTGGAAGACATTACAAAACAAAAAAATGAAGTCATAAATAATCATGATATTCACATTTTTTCTTCTCCTAGTATATCTCCTCATTGTGATAAATATACTTTGTTAGAAAATAGAACCAATGAGAATTATGAGAATCCTAGTTGTCCCCTTCTTCCTACAAAAAACTTTAGTCACCACAACAATTCCTTCATTGATTCTCCTCATACTTTTGATGAAGCTACTTTTCAAAATTCAACCTTAGATGAACATATTACAAGCTCTCCTAGTATGGTAGACAACATGGAACTAGAGACTGTGACCTTAGAAGCAACCAATAATCAAATACAATCTTCCCCTAGTCTCCCCACTATCAATAATTAAACACATTCAACCATTAATACCCCCATTAATTGTGATGAAGTTGTTTTGGATGAACCAAACCTTACTTGTCATGAACATGTGGTTTGTTTTTCTCCTATGAGCTCTCCTTCTAGGGAGGATATTATGATCCAAGACAACAATACTATCCCCTTCAAAGACAATGAAGAACCTCACTTAAGGGATGTTACAATATTCAACCTCACTACACTAAACCTAAACTTACCCTTTACCCACCTTCGCATCTGCTTCATCCTTCTAATGAACCTAAACTTACCCTTTACCCACCTTCATATCTACTTCATCCTTCTAATAAACCTAAAATTACCCTTTACCCACCTTTCCATCCCCTTCATCCCTATAATGTATCACAACAATCTAGTGATGATACTATTGCCCATACATATTGTAACATCTAGAAAGTGCAGAAAGAAAAGAGTTGAACATGCAATGCAATCTAAGATTCTAAATGCAATCTAAGTTAAGCAACAAAGAACAAAGGAAAGTCAAAAACATAAATAAAACTAGAACAATCTCACCAAATTTGTACGTATTTCCATGATTCATCTCAATTTCCCTTCTCCATTTTCCTTGTAGTAGTATAATTGCCCTCAAATTTTTAGTAATTCGGGAAAGTATAGCCTATGATAGTGATTTAGCAAAACATCAAAGATTCAAGATAAGTTCTCTCAAAAGTCATAATATTTCACAAGTTTTCGAAAGAGATTTCGAGAGAGATTGGAATGATGAAGATTAGACCAATTTGTAGAAAATTGATTATTTGAATGACAAGCCAGGATTGAAAGATCAACGGACGGTTGAGATTGACTGATTAGTCATGCATTATGATAACTGTTAGTAGTGACACAAGTGATATAAATTAGAAATAGAATTAAAGAATAAATAAATGATTTAATCTTCAAGTTTGGTATTCGAAAACAAAAGAATTATCTTTGCATGACAAAGATAAAGATGGATTAAAGCAACTCTTGTTCGAATGCACGCACAAGGTTTAATTAATTAAATAAGAATATTTAATTAATATGCATGTACACACAATTGAGTTAGCACTTAATGACTGAATGATTTGATGAAGAGATTACTCGAGAAAGCCACTCAAACATTAAATCAAGAGTTAACTGAGCGATTAAAATAGATGTCGACTTGAGTCAAAGTGAATACTTAGATAACTCACAAAATTATCTAAATATAGAGGAATGTGTTAAAGTAAAATTCATGAATTAAATAATTCATTTAATTCAAGATTTGATATTTGAAGAATAATTAAATAAATAAGATTTATTTAATTAAGTGATGAAGGGATTTAAATGAATAATTAAATAAATAAAGAATTTATTTAATTATAGTTGAAGTATGATAAAGAGTAAATTAAATATGAATTTATTTAATTTGACAAGAAGGATAAAGTTAATTAGTAACATAATTAAATAAAAAGCGTTTATTTAATTAATCAGATAGAATAAAGTGTGAATTAATTAAATAATTAAGATTATTTAATTAATAGAATAAATAACAGAAGATGAATTAATTAAATAATTAAGATTATTTAATCAATAGAAGAATTAATGTTAAGATGAATTAATTAAATAAATAAGATTATTTAATTAATAGAAAAAATGAAGACTATAGAGAATAATTAAATAATTGACATTATTTAATCATGACCATGAAGAATACGAATTATGAAGAATATTAAAGTCGGAGGCCTAAACCAGATTTTGGTGTCTACACATATAACACACCAAATAACCCACAACCACTACAAATAATCTCACCATCATTACCTTTATCTAATCCACCTAGTGCTCCTCGCTACACCCCACACACAAAGGAATACGATCTTGTTGAACAATTAAAGAACACTCCTGCCAAAATATCCCTTTGGGATTTACTTCAAGCATCACCAAGTTATAACACCACTCTTTAAAACGCTTTACAAAAAGTAACCACTCCAAATGATGTGGCCACTTTTGTTCAAAAACATAGTCTCTAAAATACTTTTCATCAACATGAGCTACCTTCTTTGGAATTCCAAAAACAACATGATGCCTTTATGATCATTACTCAATTTCATTGCATAGGTATTAAACACACTCTCATATATAATGGTTTCGCCCTTAATGTGTGCAATGTGACTCTCCTTGATTGATTAGATGTTGATAGATCACAAATAATACCTAATTCCATTTCTATTCAAGGATTTGATAATAGAACAAAGCAACCGCTTGGTGTAATCACTTTACCTATCATGGTTGGCATGGTTACTTTGCAAAATCCTATTCATGTCATTCCTAATGACCTTTCATTTAATCTCCTTTTAGACTGGCCATGGATTCATGAGATGAATGTAGTCCTTCAACCCTTCATCATATAATGAAATATGTCTATAACAATTAAATTTATCAAGTTGAAGTTGGTCCTGAGCCTAAAAGTTGCTTGAACCTTGAAAAAGGAGCTACAAGTCCTCTCACAACATTGACCCCAACATCCAACATAGATCCTCTTGAAATCAAACACAACGATATGAAAATGGTCTCTAAATTATTTGGTGATGATTGGGGATCTTTAGACTTCACACCCTCGTTTATGGGTGAACACATACTCACACAAAGAAAGATGAGAGAAAACAACAACCAACCATTATGAAAATGCAAAATTTCAAAAGCATCCACCTTAACCACTTTAGATAATGTCACAAACTCCACAATAAAACCTGATGAGCACAACAACGAACAACCACCTGATTCAAAAGTACTACAAAATTTTTATGGAAAAGGATATGACTTTATGAAATGATTTGGATATAATGGAATAGGTTGTGGTGGTTGAGAGCAAGGCATCCACAACCCTATAGAGCTTAACACACAACAAATGACTCATGGTCTTGGCTATTGTAGTCTAATCGAGATCAACAACCCTTCACTCAAAATCAATACTATCATGCAAGACTCTTCCAAGACTCTTTCTTATTCACATAAATAACCTTACTTGCTACTCCTTGCCATGTAATAGTTGTAGGATAATTCTATTCTCACTATTGAATGTCTTTCATCCATTGCAAGGAGCAGTATACCATCATCCATTCAAGGCTCACCTTTGTCCCACACTCAGTAGGGACAAAGGGTTAGCAAGCCTTATTCCCATATGTCACTTGTCATTGAATCTTTTGAATACTCATTAAATTTTCATGAACATATAAGAGAAAGCTTGATATGTGGATGAAATTTCTTAAGATTGACTCGCATGTGACATATGTCCCTCTTTCATGATGCAACTTATCAAAAACATATGACTTTGCATAGGGTTTTTCAGATAAGCTCTCCTATTCTTCTCTTCTACTTTAAAGAAATTACTCACAACAATGGTGTTAGCAACCACTTTAAAGTGGGGGGCATACAATACCATAATTCATTTACATTCTTGGTTCTTAGTGTAGCCATTTCATTTACATGATGTGTTTATCACTTTGTGAATGACATTGGGTGTGATGTCCTTCATAAGTGCAATTTATCTTAGCATATTACTATTCTTCGATTGGTCCTCTTTTGGAGACATTAGACACAATGTTCCCTAAGTGGCTGACCTTTATATAAAATAAAGAAGACTCCTTTGAACATATTTCACATTACATTTTTACATATTGCATTTGGCCACCTTGCATAACACAATTTGCATGCTTGTGGAGTTGTCTTATTTGTTTGGCCACCTTGCATAACACAACTTGCATGCCTATGGTGCCATCCTATTTTGTTCATGACTACTAAGCATACAAAGTTTTTCTTGTCTCATGAAGCCTAAACTAAAATTTTCATTTCCTCTTTCTTTGTGGCACCTTGTTAAAGTTATTGAATGGGTATAGCTTTGGCATGGTTGAGCAAGAATCCCACCTAGCAGCATGACTTTTACCCATAGCCACTTTTGTGTTTTGTGAGTGCATGCCAACTAGCGTATGTATCTTACTTTTTGGGATTTCTCACCTTGTGGACAACTAGTTATGTGGCCCCAAAGTGAGTACACATTCTCTCTTTTTTCAAACATTTAGCCTAGATCTCTTTTCACAACTAGTTGGATTGATGATCGAAGCTTCACTAAATTCTTTTCAACACTTGTGTGTTCCTGCATTCTTATGTTTATTCTTGCCATGGGATCTTCATCCTGGGGGCTTGATCATCCCTCTTTTTTGTTGTATTCCATCTTGCTAATGTAAGTGCATTTGAACCGTCTCTCGATGTTCATGGCTACTTTAGTGTGAGGAAGCAAGTTTGTCCTCTCACTAAAGTGGGGGTTAAATGTGCCATAGAAAAATGGTCCCTTGTCATTTTCATGGCCTTTTAGGTCTTGTTTCATGGTGTTGGAACTATTTTGCTTTGATTTTATGATGTATCATGGCTTGAACATGCTTATTTAGGTACTAAAACTCAAAGAACAAAGTCTTCTGAAGGTGTTGTGAAGTGTTGTAAGACATTTCTACATTCTTCTAGACTCTATTTAATGCAATTCACCTAAAAACCACCTTTTCACTCATCAAAAAGTCCTATTTTGAAGTGTTGTAAAGTCTTGTAACAAGATTTCACACTTTTCTAGGCACATCTTCACTATTTACACCCTTCTCATGCTTTATTTTGTCCCTTTATGCCCTCATATGATTATGTTAAGTGTATTTTTGGATCTTATCTTGACAAACAACATCAAACATAACTTTTTTTTTACACACAACTTTAGGTCCTAGGTGGGACCCATTCACGAAGGGTGGCGAATGAGTCCCCCTTGGCCCCAAATTCAAAATATTTCAAATTTCCCTTTGGGATTTTATTCAAATTCACTTCATTTCGGCCTTTGATGAGGTATGAATGAATAGTAAGCCACAAGATTTGTATAAATAAGTAATTTTCACCTCATTTAATATCTCCTACACAACCAATTCATTCAAGCAATCAAGCATTCCACACCATCAACTCAAGCACTCTTCAAGCACTTTGGAGCAGTCATTGACATTACTTGAGAATTATATATTCAAGGAAATTGGTAAGTTTGTAAAACTTTCATGTTGTTCATTTGTCATTTCATTTACATTTCATTCATTTATATTGGGTTTGATTACCAAAGTGGGGTTTGACCAAGGAAAACCCCTATTGACTAAACCCCCAACATTTTTTCCCCTTTTGCATTTGTATTTGCAACCTTTGTTTTGTAGATTTAACAGGTCTAAATGTGTTGAAAAGTGAAAATCAAGTAAACTAGGCTCTTTAATACAACACATCATCCTTTCAAGCATTTTGAGTATTTTCTATCTATTTTCTACAGAACTAACCCCGACAACCTAACATTCAGACATCTCCAAATTTGGTGTAGCAGAGTTGCCTCCTAGTTTTCTAGAAATATTAGGGAGGATTAATTCACCACCCTTTTCGAATGAGTCCCACTTGAAATCTGGAAATTTTTTATTTTGTCAAATTCCAACTCCTAACTACCAAAAATTAGCTCCCAACATTTTTTCAACAATAGGAGGACTAATTCACCACCCTTGGCTAATGAATTCGACTGTGAAAATTAGTAAATTTTATTAGCATTCCAAACACTCTAGAAATCTCACACATCATCCAGGTGCACTCAAATTTAACCCTAGACCTTTTGTTCTACATATTTCTTTCAATGTCTTCATCTTTCCTAGTTGTTTGCATATCACAATGTGTTTTCAAACATAGCTTAAATTCTATTGTTGCATTCATTCTAGATCATATTAATGATTCAATTACATTTATATAAGTTAATTTACATCATATCACATTTCATAAATCCTAATTTAAGTGTACACAAGCATTTTTGGATCTAATCTCTCTCCTTTTAGGTGAAAAATCCTATAAGAGTTAGAGAGTCCATTGGGTCTAAAAATCCATGTCACACAAAGAGATTCTAAGTGATGGGATCTTGACCTCAATTGGTGAGATGGAATCAACACCATAAATGAGGAGTATGGAGTGGTTCCAGTGGGTGTGTGGATGGAGGTGCGGTAGGCCCAAAGTGTAGGATTAAGATGGAGGTGCTAATCTCAACTAGTATTGTTGACCACTTTTTAAAGGATTTTGATAAGCATTTTTATGGTTGCTTTAGCTTGACCATTACCTTGAGGGTAATAGGGGGTGGACCAATGATTTTTTTCATATGATATGTCTCACAAAGGGCTTTCATATACTGGCTTTTAAATGTTTTACCATTGTCAGTGATGATGGTGGAGGGAATTCCACATCTACAAAAAATACTGAAAAGGATGAACTTGGATATCTAAATTCCTATGATTTTGGAGAGTGGAATTGCTTTCATCCACTTGGTAATGTATTCATTGGTGGTAAGATGAATTTATGGCCATCGGAGGATGGAGTGTAAATCTTTCCAATTAGGTCGAAACCCCATTGTGAAGAAGGCCATGGAGCAATGATAGATTGTAAGTCCTGCAGAAGAGCATGGATCAAATCTACATGTTGTTGGCATGGTAGAAATTTATTTACAAACTCATAGGCATCATGTTTCATAGTGGGCCAATAATATCCTACTCTCAAAATCTTCTTTCCTAAGTCCATTCCATTGGAATGAGACCCACATAAACCACTAGGCACCTCATTTAATGCAATGTGAGATTCTGATTCATTGAGACATCGAAGGAGTGTGCCATCATACCATTGATGATAAAGTGTATCTCCTACATTGGTATAGCAGGAAGTACGTTGGATAAATGATTTGTGTTGATTTTGAGTAAGGTCAAGTGGTAAAAAATTATCATGTAGGTAGGTGTAAATGTCATGGTACTAGGGTGATTTAGGACCTACGATATCACACACCATATCACTATCATGGAAATCATACAATAGGATTAGAAGTTTTTAAACAATGAACTCATAGTCCATTCAATCTTTTGGCATGTTGATAAGGGAAGAAATTGTAGCTATTGCATTTATTTCCTTATTTTGGACTCCAGGAATCTAGTCAAACTAAATGAAGGTGAAATACTTCTTGAATTCATCCACTATGCATTTTGAAGGTAACATATTTTCATGCTTTGTCTAAAACCCATCATTTAACTATTTGATAATAAGTTGGGAATCGCCAAAGACTCGTAGATGAGTGATATTCCATTTGACGAGTAAGTGCACCAAGATGGTCGCACTTTTGTGGCCACAAAAGTGCAAAATGAGACAAAACGCGTTCGCGTTATAACGCGAACGCGTTTTGTCTTTTTAAAAGCAAAAAAAAAAGGAACATTCTTCATTTCTGTTTTTTCTGATTTCCATTTCTGCCCGCGGCCAAAAACCCTGCACTACGCGCTCGCGTTGTTGAGGAGGTGACTTCTTGACACTTGATCAACTTGAGTTCAATTTTCTTCACAAATATGGCACCCCGACGACGAAGAGATGCAAGAGGTAAGTTTTGTTTGGTATTTCTAATGAATTTTTTTGTTTTAAATTGATTTTGTTTGTTTTAGTTTAGAAATGAATGATTTTTTTTTTAATTTGTAGGAAATCCTCAACAAGAGGAGGAAAATCCTCAACCAAATCAACCTCAACAAAATCAACCTCAACAACAAAATCAACCTGCCCCACCATTCTCTCAATACCCTCCTGGCACTCAAGAAAATTTGAGGAGTGAAATTGAAAACAACAAAAAAGAAGTTGAAGATCTTATTAGTAGGTTGAGTGATCAAAATTCTTCAACCACAGAAAGGATACATCTAGCAGATTCATTGAAAGATTTGTTAAAAAATGTGGATGCAATTACCCAACAAATATCTGGATGGAAAAATAGGAGGCAAACATCAAGGGCATATTATGTACATAAATTATCATATAAACAAGTTAAAGATTTAAAGATTACTAAAGGCGATTTGTGCTCTCTATTCACGACCCTAGAACAAATCAAAATCTCACCCTCAATGCAAAGAGGTTTCCTATCCATTGGTGCCACCACGTAGAGATTAGGAACCGTTTTTATGACAGATGGTATATGGTCTTTGATTACCCACCGTGCAATAACTATGAAGTCCCCCAATATTTTCTTAGGAAATTATACTGTGAGTTTGTATTGAACCAAATCCCAAATTATTTTGATATGAAGGAGTTTCAGGGGAGAGGTGGGGGGTCAGCACAGGATAGGCCTGGTGCACAGCCGGATCCTACATGACAGGGGAGACAACCTCTCGCTAGGCCGCCTCGTGAGCAGATTGCGATGCCGGTAGTTGCAAAGGAGAGTGCTGATGTAGAGACTTTGCAAGCGATCACATCCTTGACTCGGAGTGTCATCCACCACACTAGCCCCATTGTACAGCGCAATCCAGGGGAGTCTTCAGGTGGTGGCCGAGGCCATGTGTGTCGATCTTGGAGCCACTTGTTCGTATGACCCTACCGGCCCTCAGGAGGGTGCTACACAGATCCATATACTTCTACGCAGCCTGATCCGTATGCATCTACGGGGATGGAGAGGGCGGCTGACATTCTGCATGATGCATATGGTATTGACAGTCATGTAAAATTGAACATGTTCATTGAATTTAGTTTATTAAATTTTTAATTACAAATGCAAGATTAACTAATTTAGTTTTATTATTTTAATAAAATTGTAGGGTCACAGTGTTGACCCTGGGTACACTAGTCAATCTACTTATTTATGCAGTACACCTATCAGTGGGGTATGTAAAGTTAGTAAACAATTATAAATCGATTACATATGTTAATAGCATTTTTTTACGAATGGTATTTTAATATGTGATTTTGGATGTTGAACAGGGTGTTGTTGGAGGTTTCAAGGCAACACCTCTGAGTGCAAGTAGATTTGATCAAACTTTCACTGAGGTAATATAGAATAAATAGAACTTAAAGTTAATGAATTCTAAGTTTAATCTAAATTTGTGTATATATAGTCATAAGAGTATATGGGTTCACTAGGTTATTATTTGAAATCTTTTAAGAATGGTCCTACCATGATTGTTTGTCTTAGAATTCCTACACTAGCAAGCTATATATAATAAAAATTTAACATGGAACTGACAAAGGTAGAGCTACATTCTACTCCATCCTATATAATTTTTTGTGATGTCAACGTAACCAAGAATAAGACGATGGATGTCCTACATGATGTCAATGTAACCAAAAATAAAATTTCTATCCTCGACCCTATCTATCAGCCAAGACTCCTTCAATATCTCCTAGACGCTTGAGATGCTTAAGACTAGGTCAAAATATTCTATATTCTCTTCATTTGTCGAGATAGCTCATCAAGTTTCCTATATGTTCTCTCTAACTAATCATGATTGCATGGAAAGAAGTTATAATTACTCATTAAACTCTCAACTATTGAGCCTCCTCAAACTTCCATAGGACGGAAAATGCTTTAGAATGATTAAATCTCCTAATAGGGTGTGAGGATCTTTTAGGAAAACATTTGACACTAATTTGATCCATTGAATTCTTCTTCATTCCTATATATTCTAACATACCCTGAACAAATTCCCTATCAAGCAAAATTACTACATTCATGTCCTTGTTAGCTAGCATGTAGGTGATATAGTACGGGTCCCTAAATTCTATGTCTTTTTTTCATTTTTCTATACAGTCCTCTTTTATCTCACTACTATGTCCTCACATAAAAAGAAAAGAAAAACATTACTTCTTTTTCTCATCTAAGGCCCCTAAGGTTTTAAACCCCTTAGATGTAAGGATTCAAAGCACATCAACCATGTGGTACAAATGACTAAATCCCAAAGACGATCTGTAGCAATGAAAGAGTTTGGAAAGGTAGAGAGAGCTACAATGGTGACTCAAGAGAAACTTCAGCTTCAAAACAAAGCCACTAGGGCTAGCGTGACATGTGGATCGTATCAACATTTGGTGGAAGAAGAAAGATGACTAGGAAGTCCGAGGCCCACCATACCGATTTTGATATTCAACCATGAGAGCAAAAGAGAGAGTTGATATCATGTATCAAAACATTACATGCATTCTTCCAGCCCAATGGATAAGGAGATGATTATTTTTCTTCATTTCATTTGCATAACCATATCATGGCGCGGGAACCATGAAGACCAAGGATGTCCAAGGGAGGTAATGATGTGGTCTAAAACTTTAGAGGGGCAAGAAGGTCAATGTATGATCTTGATGAATGATAGAAGAGGGGTTAATGTGACAAACCAGGCACTCTAGTCAGAGTAGGGACCTATAGGGTTAGATTGGTGAAGCAAAGCACCAAGGAGGTCTTACAAGGAAAGGCCTAGAGCAGGTATATACAAGGAAAGGCTCCTGCCTGCCTGCTCCTCTTCCTCTATTTGAACCTCCTTGAGGTCCTCTACCCCGGTTATGTCCACCTCTTGTACATGTTTCACCTCCATGCTCTATGAGTTTTGACTCTCCTTGGTTTCTTTGGTCATTGCCTCTACCTTGGTATAGGCACCATGTCACCCCCTTTGTGATCTCTTCCTTTGCCTTGCCCTTAGAAGTCCTGATCTTGCTTCCTCTTACTCCTCTCTTCAATCTTTAATGCCAATTGATAACATTGGTGCATTGTTTTGGGGCTTAAGAGAACCATCTCCTCTTGAATGTTCCACTTGAAACCATTGAGATACCTTGCCACCTTGATACTTTCATCCCCTGTGACATTGGACCTCATGCAAAGTCTTTGAAACTCCTCAAGATAGGAACTCATCTCCCCATCTCTTTGCCTCAAACTCGCCTCTTATGCAACTGAATTTCATAGTCTTTTAGGTGTAGGTATGCTTGCTCAATTCTGCAACCATTCCCTTCCAAGTAGAGATAGGTTGCTTGCCTTCCTTCCTCCTCTCTATCTAAATGAATTTCCACCAAGTTAAGGTAGAACCTTTAGTCTTTGATTTAGCCACCTTTTACCTTTGTGTGCTTCAAAGGATCTACCTAAAATGGTTTTCCATTCCCTATCCAATCCATAACTAAATCAGCCTCCATCTTTCCACTAAACAGTGGTACTCCTTCAAGTGCTTTTCCACTCAAAACCTTCAATGCTTTCAAGAAGGGATCCTCCTTCAATATAGGGCTAGGTTCATGGATTCTATCCTCCTTTGCAACCTCTTCTTCTTTTGCTATTCTTCCATCAAACCACATAACATTCAGTGCTTGCTCAAGTTGGTCTAACTTCTCTCTCAATACCCTATTGTCTTCCTCTATTTCTTCAACCCTCTTGGCCAACTCAGCATTTGTCACCATGATGCTAGAACCACTAGACTCTTTCTCTGACATACAAGATCAATCCTAAATCTTTTGCTTGCTCTGATACCAATCTGATAGGGAGAGGGGTTAGAGGAATCAATCACTGATTCCTGCTCTAGGCCTTTCCTTGTAAGACTTCCTCTTGGTGCTTTGTTTCACCATCTAACTCTATAGGTCCCTACTCATGACTAGGTGCCCCTTCGGGTTTGTCTGACCAACCCTTCTTCTATCACAAACTCCAACCACCAAGTCCACCTTGGTTCATTGCCACAACTCTTCCTTAGCCTTTACACTATACTAAAGACCAATCTTCCTCAACACTCCATCAACTCTTGCAGGGGTACTAATAAGTCTTAAAAGGCTTCAAACTATCCTCCAAAGGTGTTTGAACAACCTCCAAGACTTCAACTTCCCATCGCTCTCACCAATCCTTTAGCTAGGGTTTGAAAGGCTAGTAGCCCTTGAGCCCCTATTAGGTCTCCTTCACCTACAAAACAGGTTAGAACTCACAAATCTCAAAAAGGACTTCCCACTCTTTTTCCAAGGTTCTTGGTTCACATGGACAACACTCAAAGATTCTTGAGGTCTCAGCCTTCCACTGTCCGTACAAAGCTCAAACATGAAATGGAGCAAAAACTAGGGTTTTAAGCCTTCACTTGATAGTTAGCAAACTTCCACTTTGTTTACACACCAAATGGAGAGATGCAGCCTCCTCCTTCATGTAGTAACAAGGTAACACATGATGTTCACTATCCATTTCCTTTAGATGCAAGGATTCAAAGCACATCAACCATGTGGCTTAATTTATATCATAAGTTGTACCATGATGTTCACTATGCATTCCTCTACTCTTTCGATTGTCAAATGTGCCACTGACTTGTCATTGATCACCATCATATTCTCCTTTTCATGATTATTTTCTATCATCTTGGTATAAACACTTTGACTATTATATTTAACTCAAGTGAGAGGAAACTCAAAAATCATAATGATAGGGCCAAAGAAAGAATATATCTCAAAGCTCTTTTCATGGTAAAAGGAGACCTCAATTTAATCAATCGCCATCCTCAAAAGGTTAATTCCATTGTCAAACATTTATTGCATATCTTAAACTATGACAAGCGAATAAGGGAAGAATAGGCCCTTGACAAGTTAGCTCCATCATTTTTATTGTCGCTTGTATCTTTATTTAGCTCTTACTCCATTCCTGCAACAGTTGATACTTGGATTTTGTCATACTTAACTCAGCTTGGATCACTATCAGCGCCTTTTGACTTGATCATCTCTTTCTTCCTCATATTATGTCATATTTTATACATTGTGTTTTGACGCTTTTTCACTTAAAATTTGTCCTAAAGGGCTTTGTTTTTCAATGTGATTGTCCTAGGTTATTGCTTTTAAAAAATGATAATCATATTGTTGTTACATTACTACACATCATTCAAACTCAAAGCATTACTTCAAATTCGAGTAACTATTTTAGATTGAATAATTTGTTGTTTTATTTTCAGATGTTGGTGACAGAAACACCACCCAACATAACAAGGGCAATGGATATTGGTGTTTCTACTGCAATAGAATCCTCGATGGCTCTGATAGGGGAGGTATGAGGCAAATTACTAAATTTCAATTTACATTCATTATTATAGATGAACTAGTTCTAGTGAAAAATCAAACCATTATTGATTCGTAGTTTAATTTCTATTCGGATGGTTTATACAGGGCTCGAGCACACCTGAGCATCGGCGTGCAAATATTTCCCTCGAGGAGCATGATCATCAGATGGCTGTAAGTGATTAAATTTTGTTAAATATATTAATTTTTATAATATAATTTCTATATATTAATGTCTTTACTTCTTATTGTAACAGTTGAAACTTGACCAGGAGCTAAATCATAGGAGGAGCAGCAGGAGCACCCCTCAACAGAAACGAGTGACAAATTTATCACCATCGGGTCGCACAGGAAAGGGAAAGAAAATTGTATTTGAACCAGAGCATGGAGAGAAATGAATTTTGAATGTAGAGCCCTTTGTTGTATGCCTACATGGCAATTTTGTACATATTTTGTATTCGATATATTTGACGTTGTATGCCTATATGGCATTCTCGTAAGCCTATATGGCTTTTTTGTAACTATATGTTATACTTATATTGACATATATTGATGTACATGCGTACATGGCTATTTGATTAATACAAATCTTTTTTATTGATGGTGTCCATATTTGCATTATAAATTAATGGGTCAATAGATATGAGTTACATGTATTCAAGTGTATACTTTACAACTTACGTACATATACTTTTTGACTTATGTTGGAACATCTAAAAGTGTGAAAATTTGTGTTTGGAAGTCAAACGTAAGCCAATTTTGCAATTCTCGGTTCTTGCATACTCGATCTTATGGACTTATTCCTTCCTAGCACATATTGTGAATATTTCTCATTTGGCAAGACAAATTCCTTATTTGAACTCAATTGCTTTCTTTTGTTTTGCCTTCCAATACGTAAAAATGTTCACACTGCTCTGCTTTGATAAATGATCAATAATACCGATTGTAAACACTTGACATTTTTATGTTTTGAACTTTAATTTATAATTTTGTAGTTTATATTCATAACGCTTTTGATTACATTGCATTGCACATCTTTCAAACTCAAAGCATTGCTTCACATTGCATAACCAATAACTAGATGCTGATAGATGACAAAATTTCAATTACAATATAGTTTTTACAAAGTCAACCTAAGCAGTTATGCAATTACTTCACATTGCATAACTAATAACTAGGAGAAGCTGCCAATTGCATTTGCTTGTCATGGCATTCCATGAGACCACATTTCTTTGAGGCATTTTTTCAAAAAGTTCATCACTTTGTCTATATCTACCACATTTTTGATACATGTCTACCAGCATTTTGTCAAATAGTTCAAGTTGCCTTGTTGCTATGGGCCTAAAGCCTAAAAGAAGTGCTTTCAGACAAGCTATGCATGCTTAA
>VDFB02020396.1:0-55447 GCA_007258455.2 Sequoia sempervirens | reverse complement strand
TTTTTTTTTGTTCCAAGTAGTGTATCAGTGTAAAAGTATGTATTTTCAAGACCTTGGAGAAATATATTGAGCATTTGGGATCAATCTTTGGTGTCATGCTTTGTGTGCAGATTAATGATTGATATTCTTTATAGTGTTTCTTCTGAAACCTTTAAAGATTCGTCTCATTAAGCATCTTTCATGATTGTTATCGTTCTATATAGGTCAGGAGTTGTACTAATTTTTACAAATGTTAAATGTGATTAGATTCCTTTTAATATCTTCGAATATTGGGTCTTCTTTTGAAATACTTATGTGTAGATCAATGTGTCAGAGATTGTATCAGTCTATCAATTGCTAAAAGTTTCAGATTGTGTTTTGAGGAAAGACTACTTTTCACCCCAAAAAATCTTTTGGTGTATCACCATTTTGTCTATATATTACTTAGTTATTAGTTATTCTCATCCCTTTTCTTCACAAGTTTCATTGATAGTTCCTTGTTAGTAAGTGATTCACCATCAGAAATCAATAGGAACCGGCCTAGAATCCGAAGGTTCAGTCTAGTTATAGGTTACCCACGCCTTTGACTGATCCCATGTTCTCCAGAGATCTTGAGTGTTTAGGTGCTTGAGAAAGGGTGCAATTTCTGGAGTTAACAGTTCCAACAGTGGTATTAGAGCCATGGTGAAAAACAATGGAATAA
Source organism: Sequoia sempervirens (assembly GCA_007258455.2). Lineage (NCBI taxonomy): Eukaryota > Viridiplantae > Streptophyta > Pinopsida > Cupressales > Cupressaceae > Sequoia > Sequoia sempervirens. The sequence goes on along the minus strand of VDFB02020396.1, from coordinate 54,765 downwards.
GCAATATAAATATGTGGTTAAAAATTGTGTTAGGAGATTGGATTAACTTGCAAGAGGAAGAAACAACAAATTTCAATTTAGGAAACTGGTGGTATTTTTTGAGAATCTTGCACAAGCATTATACTCAACATTACTATATAATTTCTTTGATTTGGTAGGGTTTTCCAATTCGAGAAGCACAGGAATTATTTGCTTATTCACACCAGTGTTGTATATTTGCTATCCTTTGATATTTGTTGCTGCTACATGTTGTGACCTTTTCACACATCACCCCATTCAAAATGGGGACCCCCTAATTTTTGCTCAATTCGGGTTTTTTGGTTTGGTTTTTGTTTGGTTTTTCCGCTCTCTTTTTGCTCCGTTTGTCTTTCCAGGGATGTGCCCATCTTTTGAGCTTAAATGGAAATTTTGGCTAAGTCTGAGAAATTAGGGTTTGCATTCTTTAGGTTAGTTCGAGGTTGATTTGAGTGAGCAAATTGAAGTTTGAGCTTGGCACTGCAGTTAGGAGTCTTCCAGCTAGTTCCCATCAAATTTTCACTGAATTCTGATAACTTACTATTTTTAGTAAGTACCCAATTTGGGACCTTTTTTGCAGCACTTCTGAAATTCTAATTGCCACACTGCATGCAAAACACCTTAAGTTGCCTGCCATCAAATTTTGAGCTGAATCCGACAACTTGCTATTTTTAGCAGTCTGGGCTTCAGGATTCATTTTGAGGGTTTGCATGTATGATTTTTCAATGCATGTATGGAGAATTTTTCTGAGTTTTTTGAAACCTTCGTGATGGTATAATGTTGGCGTTTAAATTCACACCTCTGGAATGCGGATTTGAAACAGACGACTATACACAGATAAACTGCTCTTCAAATTAGGAGGGGAAGCTCCCTCTTGCTGATGGTATGAAAGAAAGTAAATTAAAACTAATTCTCCTATCTTTTTGTTTCAGCTAGAGCACAAGGTTTATAAAACACAAACACCGCAGTTGAGATTTTCTGATTAAGAACTTCAACTACGACTAACTTAAGCTAAAGACGTTTCTAACTTCTCAAGTAATACGCAAAGCAAGAGAATTTATAAATGAACAAGGTTGATTCTCTGACAAGGCTTAAGAGAACTCTTTCGCAACATACATCTACACACTTCAATGTAGGCTGAAATTAAGATCACAAAAGCATAACACAATAAATGAAAATCTGAGACGCTATACCAAGGCAAAGGAGGCTCATGATTTTATTTCTCAAACTTCTGGAACAAAAGACACTAAACACATGCACGAAACAAGAATTTGCAGCTAAAGAGGCTTGCAAACTTGTTCTTACACAAAGGGACAGCGATTACAACAACTACTTGTTGGCTAAAAGAGACTCAACAATTCGCTATCATAAACACAATTGAACAACACTGAATAACAATAGAAGGCACTTAGGCTCAGCTCACTAGCATGGTTCTTGAACTGACACTGAATAACAGCTTGTTGGCTAAAAGAGACTCAGCAATTTGCTATCACAATAACCGTTAAAGAAAACTAATGAGCAAAGGCTCTTATTTATAGGCAAGCAGAGGAGTAGGGAACCCTAAAATCTCCTTGCTTTCACAATCTAGGGCTTGCTCAGCAAGCAAGCTTTATTTCTAAATCTAGAAAGAAGATAACATCTAACACCTAAGAAAGTAGAAAAAGCAAGAAATGCCAACTATTACAATTTATCTTCTTTCTCTTCTTCAAAGAATGGATAAGAATCGTTCCAAGAATAGAAAGAAAGCGAAAGAAAGCTTCTAGATGAAAGCCGCTTTGAATCTCAATCGCATCCGCTAAAAAGTAGGAAACTATGTCCTGGTCAGGTGCATTGATACTATCTAAGGCAATATTCCGATTCTCCAAGATCTCTTCGCCTTCTGTGATCAAACTTAGAGAATCTTTCACTTCTTTGGCTGCTTTATGAGTTCTATTCTTGAAAAACATTGCTGCCCCAAAAGATGACTCACTAATTGATAACTTGGCGGCTTTGCAACTTTATGCTTCTGACACTTTTGATTTCCAACGAAAGAGTATTGCACAACCCTTTTCTGATACCTTCCCTTTTTTCTCATATCACACATTTTCACGTTCTTCGGTTGAGATGATGAAGTTTTCTGTGCATGGTGTTATTTGAAAAACACTTCTCAACATCGTCTGGCCTGCGGCTGTGAGACAGTACTGACTTGGTTCTGAATCCCATGGGAGAGTACTGCATGCTGAGAAACTTGAATTTTGACAGTAAACTCGACTATATTCAGACAAGTTTTGCACAACTTTCTAAATTTAGCCTGTTGGTTTTTCTTCTTCAAACAAACAAATTTTTGGAAATTTTTCCTAGATATGGGTTTTTCTGAGAATTTAGTTGCAAGACAACCCAAATCGTCCGTTTTTGAAAATTTTGAATTTAGACTGAAAAAGCAACAAACCCTACTTTCTTCAATTTTTCACCGAAAAAGTTGGCACCTGGGTTTTGTTTAGAATACAATTAGAAATGAACCCAGTTGATTAGATTTGAAAAACACTGATGGCTGATCGAAAAAGCAGCCAACCCTAGAATTTGAAAAAAAGCTGTGATATGGGTTTTCTTCAGAAGACTGATTTGAGAGGACCCAGATGGTTAAAAATTGAATGCATTGAGGATTTCACTGACATGCAAACAAAAAGCAGCTGCTGCAACTTGATGAAATTTTTTTGAAAAATTCTTTAGAAGAATGAGTTGAGCAGACCCAAAAGGCTGAAAATTGAAATCTTTGATCTTCTCCTTCAAAAATTTGATCTTTTGGATGAAAAAGCATGAAAAAGCAAGATCTTATGTTGCTGGTCTGAAAATTATTCATGAAAATCAGCAACCTTGAGTTCTTGAATCTTGAAATAAATCCTCAAAGTTGCTACTCCACTCTTCTCCTTGGGACGCCACCTGCAATAATGATGAAAATTGCTTTGAAGAGACATCTTAAATAAACTTAGGGTTTGAAGTAGCTCTGCTTTCTTTTGTTTTTATCCATGCAAACCCTAAAACCTTCTCATGCATCGAATTTGGACATTCACTTCAACTTGCAATTTTGAAATTTTGGAAAATTGACTAAGTTATGACAAGTTGGGCGCCCTTCTTGGCTAGGGGCGCCAACTTCTCTCAGACTTAACCATTTTCCGGGGTTTTTATCTTTTCACCATTTTGAACCCCTACTTTGACCTTGATCTCCGGCTTCTAGATTGATCCGACGAGTGAGCTGGATGATTCATTGCGTAACCTTACCGATTCTGAGAAGATCACCCTAGAGGCACTTCTGGCTAAAAACTTCGTTTTGACCTTCAAATTCATGGGAGCCTTTTTCCTCTAGGGGCTCTGAACTTTCACAATGTTAGCCATTTTGCATGATTTTCAAGTTCTTTATTTCCCTTTGATCTTCTAATGAAATCTTGATTTCGGGAGCTACACTGATCCGATTGACTAATCGTCAGCTTTGTTGGGTAGCTCGATTGAATTTGATGAGGTGATCTTGGGGACTGCATCTGCAAATTCTAACATTTCATGCTTCAAAACCTTGGGCGCCCTTTCTCTCCAGGGGCGCCCATCTTCACCAGGCTTAAAAACTTTCAACATTTCTTCATCAACTCTTCTCCAGATGAACATGTCAGATCTGACGATCCGGGCGTTTGATTGACTGATCGCTGGACTCGTTGCGGAGCTAAGAAGATTCCGAGAGGGGTCTTTTGGGAGCTGCATCTCCTGAAAGTTGGATCTAAGGCATCAAAAGCTTGGGCGCCCCTGGCAAGCTGGGGCGCCCAACTTCACCAGAGTTAGTCATTTTTCATAACTTTCACCTTTGCTTGACTTTTGACATTTAACTCTTGTCAAACCCTCTGTTTCGCCTCCTGTATCTAACGACTGCCAACTCCGATTGATGTGCTGATGATCTCATTAGAAAGCCTGTTCAAATCTGAAGAAGTTACGTTGGAGGCTTCACTGGCGAATTCATCTGTTTGAGCACTCAAAAACTTGGGCGCCTGTCTCCTTCAGGGGCGCCCATTTGCTTCATACTTAAATATTTTTATCTGGTTTCATCTTCAAACTTTGAATCTTCGTCTTATACCGTCACCTTTGATCTGGATTTGCCGGAGACTAACCTGTCCGATGTTCTGATGGAGATATCTGCTGTGAAGCTGTTTGAATTCCGGAGAGATTGAGCACTTTTGCAAACCCTAACTGCTGGATTAGGCCCCTCAAAAAGCTGGGCGCCCCTGGGCACCTGGGGCGCCCAAGGTTCCCAGACTTAGAAACTTTTCAAACATTTTCAAGATTTTCATTCCGCATTCTGTTTGAAACTGCCCTATTTGATCTCAAATTCCGGGTGACTGAATGATTTGATGATTGCATCGCTGGACTCGCTGCGGAGCTGGGAGGATTTTGAACAACTTTTCCTAGAGGTTCAAACCCTAATTTCATCGTTTGATGCCCTAAAAAGATGGGCGCCTATTTCCTCTTGGGGCGCCCATGTCAAGCAGACTTGTCAAATTTCCACAGTTTTCACCTTCTTTCCTTGTTCTTCGTGCTTTCTCACCAACTCACCTTCTGCTCAGTGCTTGAGTGTTGAATTTGACGCCTAGCAGTTGACTGACCTCCATTGATGACTTCAGAGCTCTTGAAATGCTTCTGAAAAAGCATAATAGACCCACTAGGGAAAAACTGATCTTTTGGGATTCTGACTACACTAGCCTGATACGAAAGTATTTTGAGCCAATCAAAATCAGTTTGGACCGCGGTGGACAAACTTTCTATTTGTAGAAAATTTTGCCAGTATCCATTTCGAAAGAAACACAAAAAAACCTAGAAAAAGTTACTATTTTTAGAAAATTTCTAAAAATAGCAGTTTTCCTAAAAACGTAGGGATGAAAAACTGAGATCTGGGTTTTGTAGATTACGTCGCTTTGAACAGACCCAGATCATCAGATTTTGGAAATTTCTCATTTTAACCCCTCATGCAAGACATGCACACCCAAATTTTGACCTTTTTGATAGATTTGACAAGACTTTTACTCATTTCTTCAAAATGCCTAAGTGTAACAAAATTTTTAATTTGGGGTACAACATATAACATGCAAGCCGGGATGATGACTTTCAACAATTCAGGCTCCAGGAGCCATTTTTAGGGTTTGCATGTTTGATTTTTCAATGCACATTAGGATATTCTTTATGGGTTTTTCGAGAGCTTCGCAATGATGTGACATGCAAACCAAGTTGATCGTTTTTCAGGAACTTACTATTTTTGGCCAATGCTTGCATGCAAACTAATTTACTGGGTTTTTCTGGGTTTTTTGAGATCTCTTGGGCAATATGACATGCAAACACATCTGGCAGATGGTTGGTCACTTTTTCAGGCACTTACTATTTTTAGCAGGTTCACTCCAGCAGCTCCCCAGCACTTCAGTCTCACGAATAGAGCAATATGCAACAGAAATGGGGTCAAACGAAAGTCATTTGAGGTGCATGCAAGTCAGACTAGGGTTTCCAGCTTCGGGACTCAAAATGAGGGGTAAAACTTGAGAAAACTGAAAAACTGATGTATCCCATCGTGATCAGCATCCTTCAAGCAGTCCACTGGTAAAATTTGAGCGCAATCGAAGTACTTACTATTTATAGTAAGTCACCTCGAGAACAAGGCTATAAATAGCAGGTCAGCACGAAGCACCAGTGTGAATAGGTCAAATAGGTCATGAGGATCCTATGGAGCAAATTTCAAGTCAATTGGGGTTGCAGAAGTATGAAAATCAGGGGATTTACTAAAAATAGAAAGCTAGGGTGAACCAATTACAAAATTGACTAAGCCGTTCAGACAGAGGCAGAGGCCCGTAAATCCGTTGCTAGAACCGTTGATTTATCAGGAATTCAAGAAACTTCTTTCAGATAGGATCATCTTTCTAGTGAGGCACTCGACGTGGGTCGCCAATCTAGTTCTAGTTAGAAAGAATAATGGTGAAATAAGATTGTGTGTTGATTTCTGCAATTTGAACAGGGCTTCAGAAAAGGACAACTATCCCTTGCCCTCATTAGATGAAGAGTTGCAGATTGTAAACGGTTCCCAAATGATGTCCTTCCTAGACGGTTACTCCGGATACAACCAAGTGATGGTAGAGGAAGTAGATAGACTGAAGACAACTTTCACCACCAAGTGGGGAACTTTTGCGTACAAAAGAATACCTTTTGGATTGATCAACGCAGGAGCCACCTTCTAGCGGGCTATGGACACCGCTTTCCGGGATTTAGTTGGAAAGTGTATAATTATATATATGGATGATTTAGCTGTATTTTCCAAGAGAAGAGGAGACCACGTAGAGGACCTGAGGAATATTTTTCAAAGATGTAGAAGATATGGCATATCCCTCAATCCAAAGAAGTGCATGTTCGGTGTTCCTGAGGGAAAGGTGTTAGGGCATGTTATTTCAGAAAAGGGGATTTCAATTGATCCAAAACGTATTGAGGCAATCTTGAAGATTGGTATGCCAGGGAGCTAGAAAGAGTTGAGATCATTTTTTGGCAAGATCAATTTCGTGAGGAAGTTTATAATAGGGTTTGCCGAGATTGTCAGGCCATTGAATGAAACACTGAAGAAAAATGCAAAGGTTGAATGGACTCCTCAAACAAGGAAAGCATTTGATGAAATCAAGCAAGCCATAGTGGATGCTCCAGTGTTAGTCAGTCCTGATTATTCCAAGCCGTTTTATTTGTACTCATTTGCTTCAGAACACACTTGTGCAGCAGTATTGACCCAGAGAACCGAAGAAAAGGATGAGCATCCGATAGCCTTCATGAGTGCACCTCTAAAAGATGCCGAGCTGAGATATCCCAGTGTGGAAAAGCAAGCTTATGCTTTGGTAAAGGCGGTTAAGAAATTCAAGCACTACATCCTGAGGAGCAAAGTCTATGCCATAGTTCCTGATGCCACAGTGAAAACATTATTGATGCAGAACGAACTAGGAGAAAGAAGAGGCAAGTGGGTTGCCACTTTGCAAGAGTACGACATGGAGATACAACCGATGAGACTGGTCTGAGGACAAGCTTTAGCACCGACAATCGCAACAACTGGATCGGGACTGGTACAACAAACTTATGTGCTGGAAGAAGTATCTCCAGGAGAGTGGTATGATGACATGGCTTATTATTTGTTAAATCATAGATGCCCTTCACACTTGAATCTAGTGCAGCGAACGGCCTTAAGGATGAGAAGTCAGAAATATATGCTCCAAGGGTCAGTGCTCTACAGGAAAAATCATGAAGGAATATATTTGAGATGTGTGGGTAAAGAAGAAGCCAAACAACTGATGGAGCATTTTCATGAGAAGTTCGGAGCAAGTCATGGAGGTGGTTTAGCCACGGCTCACCAAATTCTGAGGGCTGGATATTATTGGTCTACGCTTTTTAAAGATACCCATGAGCATGTGAGAACTTGTCATGTTTGTCAGACAGCTGTAGACAAAGGAAAGCATCCAGCTATGCCCTTTCAGCCAGAAATTGAAGTCGGGCCATTTCTGAAATGGGGATTGGACTTTATTGGAATGATTAATCCACCTTCTTCAGGACAACACAGATACATTTTGACAACGACAAACTACTGCACCAGGTGGATAGAAGCACAAGCCCTTAAACTCTGCACAACGGATGTAGTGATTAAATTCCTTGAAGAGAATATTGTCACAAGGTTTGGATGCCCCCATGCTCTGGTGTGCGATAACGGTCCAGCATTTTCATTGTTGAAGTTTTCAAACTGGGCATTCGAGTACGGGATCGCTTTAAAATTCTCTTCCAACTATTATCCGCAGGGGAATGGACTTGCAGAGTCCACAAATAAGAATTTACTGAATGCTATAAAGAAGTTGCTAGATAAAAACTCCAAGGATTGGCATACACAGCTGAGGTTTGCTCTATGCGCAGATAGGACTAGAACGAAGAGCTCTTTGGGAACGTCTCCCTATCAATTGGTCTACAGACAGGATCCCGTCTTTCCAATTCAGCTAAGGATTCCAACTCTTCAGTTTATCCAAGAATATCTCGAAGGAGAAGATCGGATTCAAACAAGGCTGTCTCAGTTGATGCACTTGGAGGAGAAAAGAGATGAAACTTTGGAAAATCTAGCAAAGCATCAAGGAGTTGTAAAAAGGTGGTTCGACAAGCAGGCTAAGGTCAAGTCTTTCCGGATTTTTGACTTGGTCTTATGTTGGGACAAGGCCCACGAAAAGAAGGGTGATCATGATAAGTTCGATAGATTTGGTTGTGCCCATATCAAATCTCTGAAATCTTGGGAGATAATGCATTTAGGCTGAAGAGAATGACAGGAGAGGATGTCCCATTGCCAGTCAATGGGCAATTCCTCAAGAATTATTTCCAATCATAGGTTCCCTCCTGGGACCTACTTTGTATATAGTTGCTTTTCCATTTGGTTTCAGTTTGTTTCGTTTTGGTTTTGGTTTGTTGCCCTTTGGGTTTTTGGTTTGGTTTTTCTTCCCTTGAGTTGTCCGCTCAAGTGGTTTTGGGTTTGGAATGGGCAGAGATTTTGGAGTTTCCCGTTGCGAAGGGGGTGATGATGTTTTCCTTTTCACAACTTGGTTTCTTTCCACTAGACTTTATGAGTTTGTGCAAATTTTGAAGGCCAAAGTTGTTTTTCTCTTGTCATCATCCAGTTTGGGAATAAGCTCGACTCGGGAGGTTAACCCATTATTGTGTCTTAACACATGAGTCCAAAGATCCTAATACCCTACCTGTTTAACTTCCACTCTGAGTCATTTTGGTTTCTTGGGAAAGGTTATGGTAAGTGAAAATCTTACGTCTTGCTTCAGTGCCACTACAATTCTCAAACCCATTGGAGGCTTCATTGCCTGCCAACCAATTGTGAAATGGACGGAAAATCAATATGAAAGAAAAAGAAAATGTGCTAGAAAGAAATATCTAAAGAGGAAAGAAGAAAAGAAAAGAAAAATGAAAGAAATATTATACTTTGAATATTGGTTTTGGGAATATGCAAGTAACTCCACCGAGGCTATGGACGCCTTGCTGGTAGTGGAGCAATATTCGTGTGAATTGTAGCGACAACCTCGTCGGGGCTATGGACGCCTAACTAGCAACGAGGCAATGTCCAGGTTGCTTTTGAAGTTAAGATATTTATATAACTTGTCGTGGCCAATTCCAGAGGTCAAGATGGTTTAGAGATGGGATGAACATATGTACACCTAGAGGATCTTGGATGAAGGTGTTTTGATCCAATATCAGGTTCTTCTCCCTTTTTAAGTAAGTATCCTTTCTGTATGATGGTTTGAGGGAGATTAGCTAAGGTTCAATTCTTAAAAATTTTTTCAACACTTTCCTGTGGAGTCGCCAGATGTTGTGACCTTTTCACACATCAACCCATTCAAAATGGGGACCTCCTAATTTTTGCTCCATTCGGGTCTTTTGGTTTGGTTTTTGTTTGGTTTTTCCACTGTCTCTTTTTGCTCCGTTTGTCTTTTCGGGGATGTGCCCATCTTTTGAGCTTAAATGGAAATTTTGGCTAAGTCTGAGAAATTAGGGTTTGCATTCTTCAGGCCAATTCGAGGTTGATTTGAGTGAGTGAATTGAAGTCTGAGCTTGGCACTGCAGTTAGGAGTCTTCCAGCTAGTTCCCATCAAATTTTCACTAAATTTTGGTAACTTACTATTTTTAGTAAGTACCCAATTTGGGACCTTTTTTGCAGCACTTCTGAAATTCTAACTGCCACACTGCATGCAAAACACCTTAAGTTGCCTGCCATAAGATTTTGAGCTAAATCCAACAACTTGCTATTTTTAGCAGTCCGGGCTTCAGGAGTCATTTTTTGGGTTTGCATGTATGATTTTTCAATGCATGTCTGGAGAAGCTTTCTGGTTTTTTCGAGATCTTCGCGATGGTATAACATGCAAGCCGGGAGGATGAATTTCAGCAATTCAGGCTCTAGGAGCCATTTTTAGGGTTTGCATGTCTGATTTTTCAATGCACGTCAGGATATTCTTTATGGGTTTTTCGAGAGCTTCGTAACGATGTGACATGCAAACTAGGTTGATCATTTTTCAGGAACTTACTATTTTTGGCCAGTGCTCTCATGCAAACTAATTTACTGGGTTTTTTCTGGGTTTTTTGAGATCTCTCGGGCAATATGACATGCAAACACATCTGGCAGATGGTTGGTCACTTTTTCAGGCACTTACTATTTTTAGCAGGTTCACTCCAGCAGCTCTCTAACACTTCAGTCTCACGAACAGAGCAACATGCAACATAAACGAGGTCAAACGGAAGTCATTTGAGGCACATGCAAGTCAGACTAGGGTTTCCAGCTTCGAGACTCAAATTGAGGGGTAAAACTTGAGAAAACTGAAAAACTGATGTATCCCATCGTGATCAACATCCTTCAAGCAGTCCACTGGTAAAATTTGAGCGCAATCGGAGTACTTACTATTTATAGTAAGTCACCTCTAGAACAAGGCTATAAATAGCAAGTTAGCATGAAGCACCAGTGTGAATAGGTCAAACAGGTCATGAGGATCCCATGGAGAAAATTTCAAGTCAATCGGGGTTGCAGAAGTATGAAAATCAGGGGATTTACTAAACATAGAAAGCTAAGGCGAACCAGTTACAAAATTGACTAAGTGTTCAGACATGATCAAATCCTCATTTGGAAGCAGCCACCTTGAAATGCGCCCAACTTGTGAGATGAGCTGAAGAAATTCTAAGGTAGTGGAAATGGAAGCTAGAGGGATGAAATGTGCCCAAACTGAGGAGAGGCAAGGAAAATTATCTAAGTGTTTGAAAATGTCAGTAGGACCTGCATAATGCGCCCAAGTTGACTAGGAGGTGAGAAATCTTTCTAAGTCATTGAAACTGGCAAGCCAACCCCTCATATGCGCTCATGTTGAGAAAAGGAGATGCAAAAGTTTGTAAGTGTTGGCAACTGGAAGTAAAGACCCTCAAATGCGCCATCATCAAGGGGGAGGCTAGGAATTTTTTTTCTAAGTATTGAAAATGGAAGTAGGTGGTCCCAAATGCGCCCATGTTGAGGAGAGGATGGTAAAAAATTTTCGAAGTCATAAATTGGAAGTAAGACCTATGAAATGTGCCCTTGATGAGGAGCTAACTTGCAAATTTTTCTAAGGCGTTGAACTGGAAGAAGGACCTCCCAAATGCGCCTAGTTATGGAGAAGTTGAGAAAAGTTTCTAAGGCATCGAAAACAAAAGTATAAGGGGACATATGCGCCCGCCCAAGGGATGAGATGACATATTTTTTTTTCTAAGGCATAGTCATGAAAGTGGAAGTAGACCCCTCAATATGCGCCTAAAGGAGAAACTGGAGCAAGAAATTTCCTAAGGCATGGAGGATGAAAGCATAAGGGTCTAAATGCGCCCAAAGTGGAATGGATGGAGGTGAAAAGCATTCTAAGGCGTGAACTCAAAGAAACACCCCCCATATGCGCTTAAGGTGAACAAGATGAGTAAGTTGAATAAAAATATGCCTAAGGCATAGAAAAATAAAAGAAGACCTCCATATGCGCCCTTGAAGAAGATGCAAGAATTGTCTAAGGCAATGAAAATGGAATTACAACCCCTCAAATGCGCCCCAACAAGAGGAGGTGGAAATTTGCCTAAGGCGTGAAATGTGAAGTAAGACTTCCTAAGTGCACCCAAGGGGGAATACATGAAGGGTTTTTCTAAGGCACGAATTCCATAACACAGGGTGGTAAATGCGCTCTAGAGAAGATGAAGTGAAACACCAAGCACACAAGGTGGAAACAAGTTTAGCACTCAGGGTCTCAAATGCACCTAAGGAACAAGGCACAAGATGAATGAAGTCACATGAAAGTTTCCAAGGGGTCGAATGTAATGTCCCCTTCTAATTGATCATCCGTGAATCAGTGGTTTAGCCTATTACATCGACCCTCGTAGGCTAAGGGCTCTGGTTAGAGGGTCACCTGTCCGGGCACCTGGTCGGAAATTTGTTTATTTGGTATCTGGAGTTTGGTGACATGGTGGAATTGCGCGTTTGGCGTGTTACGGGAGCTCAAAATATTGATCTTCTTCATCGTTTCACCTTTCTAGACTTTGGGGGCCATGTGCCTATTAGTTCTTGGGGTTGAATTCTATTTTGTTGTTACTATTCATCTCTAAAGTGGAAAAAGTAACAACTTAAGTGAATAGTAACTTTTTAATGAATAGTGTTTTTCAAGTTAAAATTATAAAAGGAGCTTGAGAAGTTCGAACTTCTTCATGCATGAGTTATTTGTCTTGTTTGAAGCTTGAAGTGTGGAGAGTGTGGAAGGAGAAAACTAGGGTTTCTACTTTCAGCAGTGGGGAGGCCTGGTTGGGGCTTCGTTTCTTCGAATTTATGCATCTTGAGAGTGTGAAAGACCACTTTAAAGTGCAGGTCTGAGTTTTGCTTGATTCGTGGGAGCCATAATTTGTTGATTCCAAGTGTTAGAAGTCATCCATGTGAAGGGAGATTGCTGCTGGAGGTTCCTTTTTCATTTTGGAGGACGTGGCTCGTGTTTTTTAGTGTTTGTTGAAGCTGATCATTCATCTACAGCCAGCCGCTTGAAGTAAGGGTTTCAACTTCTTCAAATAAGAAAAACGCCTTCTCTTAGTTGCTGCTATCTTGTCTAAAGGGGGCGCCCTTGGTATTGGAAACATCTTCTTCAATCATTTGGCGGGAGAAAGTTGTAAGTAAATTTTTATGTGTATTATGGTGGCCGCGGGTACTGTAGCAAGCACTGTTCACAGTGCATTTTGGCTGCAAGTTTGTCATTAGTTTTAAATGGTGTCTCTTTTCGAAATGTATGGAAGTTATGCAATGTAAGCACTCTATCATGTAATGAAGAAGCCTTTAGCAATCTTATTGAGTCTCTTCTCAGTTTATTTTTGAAGTTTAGTTTAATTTGAGTTCTTCTATGCATATGGTTGTAAGGAAATTATTGAATCATTGGCGTAAAACCACAAAAAACACAAAAAAACAAGAAACATCAGATTACACACCAAAGCATCAGACCTTTAAACGAGCAAAAATCAAATCAGCAGTGAGCACGGTACATCACAGTGGTATCAGAGCCTTGATCCTGCCATCCTGGAGGGTCAAAATTTCTCATGAGAGGTCATACTAGGTACTACACTCGTAGGAGGGCAGAGCAAGCAGACAATTGGCAAGAGGATAACCTGTTTGACGATACGCCAGTAGAAGAAATGGGTGACAGGGAAGAAGAGGGGCCACCAAGAAACGAAAGAAGAAATGAGGAAAACAATGAAGATAGAGAAATAAGAGAAACTTTCAGAGATTTACGAACGGACAGCGAGAGGTAGCTGGGATATTACAGCAGCTTACAAATGCTCTACAACAGATGAATTTTCCTAGGAGGCAGCCACAAGATCAAGATGATGACAGGAGTGTAGCAGGGTCTCGAAGGGCACCCAGGGCACCCTCGCGTACAGCTGATAGGCCCTCTCGTCCTACCTTTTTGAGAGCGGAATCAGAAGATGGTAACGCAGAAGAAGAAAGAGAGGAAATGTTTGCAGATACACTCATGGCCGCTAATGATGAATGGGAATTATTGGCACCCCAAGTGAAAGAACGTCTAAGCTTCGACAGATTCTTGAGTCAAAGAAGAGAGTATTACCGTGACAGACCGACCCGGAGACTAAGAGGACAAAACAGAGATCAACACAACGATCTCAAGCATGCCACCAGCAAACTCACGTTACCCACATTTGATGGCAGTGGGACGGTTACAGCACAGTCTTGGGTCCACAAGTTGGATACCTTCTTGAACCTTCGGCCTATGGCAGAAGCAGACGCAATTAAGTATGCAACACTGCATCTAGAGGGAGCAGCCCATGATTGGTGGTACCACGGGTTGGTGACCCTACAGCATGATCGAATTACGTCCTATCAGGAGTTTATTGACCGATTGATTGAACGCTTTGACAGGAAAGATCCAGAGACATACTTCAGAGATCTAGCTAGACTCAAGCAGGTTGGGAGTCTGGAGGGATATATGGGTGATTTCCAAAGGTTGTCGGTTATGTGTGATGAGCCTGCTGGCTCTCAGCTTCAAACCCCAATTTTTCTTAAAACTTTATGTGTTACTTAATTTTTTAGAGAATGTTTAATAGACAGAAGAGAAGGGGCGCACATCATAATTGCTCATAAAATGAAAATTAACACTATTTGCTTCAGAAAGAGAGTGTAGATTGCATTATTTTATTGAGACAAATAGAATGCAAGTGATACACATACCAAAATAGCTCCAGATTATTTAAATAAAGAAGTTGCCAGATTGACAGCCGGAAATGATGAAATCAAGCATATAGGCTCGCCCAAGCTCCAGATCTAACTTCTCCCACTCAGAAACGTGGTACAATGCTCTGAAAATGCAAGACGCCAAAGATGAAGCACTGAAATGAGCAAAAGGGAAGGCGTTTCTCTAAATCCCTTCACACGCCCTTTCCAGATAGGCACAAAAACCAAGGTAAAGGTACGGCCAAGAAAGAATGCAAAGAATCTCTGCTGTAGGCCTCTGACTCTGAAGGAGGATGCGCCACCAAGAAGAACCCTCATTTATTTGCAAATAACAAGAAATCTGAATATGTAAAACCTCTGTCTGTATCTGTAGAACCTCTGTGTGAAGCTCTCAACTGTACTGATTCAGCTGATCTCTCACAGCCTCAAAAGCACTCAACACTGAAGAGTTATCGTTCCTCAATGGAAATAATGTTCAAACCCTGGTCACAGGAGAATGCACAGTAAAAATGGCACAAGGCAAAGTGAAATTGTCAAAGATGAGTTTCATTTGCCAGAGAAATGCTTTATACCAAAATGGCACGCATTCCAAGACAAATACGCCTTTTTCAATCATTAAAATCCTTTTAATATTTTATTAAGTCTTTTCAATAGTCAACTTAATACTTGAGCGCACCTTTTAATATTTTAAGTCATTAAAATATTAAATCTCCCTTTTGAACATTTTAAGTGATATAAAATATATTAAAGTCGATGTGACTTTAATAAAAAGACATTAAGTTAAATAATTAACTTAATCACTTAAAATTCCATAACTCGCTCAAAACTCAGAATATCTCCGTGCCGTCAGAAGCTGTGAACTCCTGAAATGCCAACGCCTGCTGTGAACCAGTCACTGGGCTCTGAAAACCAAAACGACCAAACTCTCCAGAATGTACCATCAATTCTAACCAATCCGCTAGCCCACAAGGGTCCCAATACAATAAACCGCTTCTCGGAATCGTTTAGCGAGGGGATTATCACAGCCCGCCCCGGTCCATGGCTGCAATAAGCAAACCAAAGATGAGGAAAGAATCACCCAACTGGCAATGGTATCTTACGGTAGATCCTCCACTTAACCAAGAATTCCTCATAACCCGGCCTCAAGATGACCGAACCGCACGGCCTCGTATCAAAACCCCCTCATCATCCAGTAAATCAATAGAAGGAATTACGTGTTGTCTCAAATATAAAGCTCCGCATGCCTAAAGCACACACTTTGGACTCCTTGGCATAAGGACTCCCTCTCAAGTATACTCGCGACTTCATCCAAGAACCATGTGTTCCTCCCATGATTTTGCTATAAACAGGATGCGTCGCCGAAGAACACCAATACAAATTTCCTCAAGTGAGGATGGAAAACCCTGTTCATTGTAGACTGAAACGTGGTTGGAGCATTGGTTAAACCGAATGGCATAACCAAGAAATCAAAGTGTCCACAGTGACATCTGAACGCAGTTTTCTCTATGTCCTCCTCTCGGACTCTAATCTGATGATACCCTGTCCTCAAATCAATCTTGGAGAAGTAGCAAGCTCCATGAAGCTCGTCTATCAACTCGTCTATCTGTGGAATAGGATACCTGTTCTTTATTGTCTTCCTGTTGAGCATTTTGTAGTCAATACACATCTTGAGTGTACCATCCTTTTTCTTCACCAAAACTACTGATGAAGCAAAGGGTGACTTACTCGGCCTAATGTGCCCCATAGCTAAAAGCTCCTTAATAGTTTTCTCTATCTCATCTTTCAGACGCTTGGGGTGCCGGTAAGGAGTAATCATGATCGGTTTTGTGCCCTCATCCAGCTCTATAATATGCTCAATACCTCTATCAGGAGGTCTACCAGGTGGAATTGCACTGAACACCTTCGCATGTTTGATTCGAAGTTCCTGCACATCTGGATGGTAAGAAGAAGCTTGCTGCTCCAACTGTGAAGGCATTAGCTTGCACTCAGCAGCCCACTCTACCATATCATTACGAATCAAACGTTCCATTCTCCGAAGTGAAATCTCTCTAAGGTTGCTGTCCTTGATGGCTTTAAGAATATGATTTGTGCCATCTACGGTGAATTTCATCTCCATGTCACGCAAATTAAGCGTGAACTCTCCTATTGCATGAAGCCACTTCATGCCAAGAACAATATCCGTTCCTCCCATGTTTACAACATAAAAATCTGCCTTGAACTCAAAATTGTTAAGTTTCAAAGGCAAGTCAGGTATCATCCTCTCACAGTTGAGAGTGTATCCATCTGCAACCTTCACACGTATGCCTTCAAACTGCTGAGTTTGAATTCCCCGTTTCTCCACTAACCGTGAATCGATGAAGTTGTGGGTTGCACCTGTATCTAGAAGGGATATGACCCTTTGACCAGCTAGGATCCCACGGAGTCTGAAAGAACCCTCTTTCTGCATGCTGGACATATGAGCCTCCTTAAGTTCTGTTTCTACTACAATTTCTGCTTCATTTTCTGACTCTTCTCCATCTGTGTCATAGATTGGAGCTTGCTGATCAGAAAAATCAGTCAACGCTTCTCCCTCATAAAACCACTCCATATGCTTGTTTTGCCCTTTGGGTTTGAGGGGGCAGTCATGATTAAAGTCATACGGACCTTTGCAGTAAAAACAGAGTTTTCTTCTTCGTAAATCATTCATTGTTTCTCGATCTAAAGGGGCTGCAAATTTCTTTTTCTGATCTGTATTATCAGCCTTCTTTGGATCTGATTTATTCTCCGTGTATGAGGTAGTAGGTTTCGAGCTAAATGGCTTACGAGGTGTTGATTGCTCCATGCTGCGAGCTTTCCTCATAGCCTCCTGTAAAGTAGGTGGATCAAATGCTTTTATCCAACCTTTCATGGGCTCGAAAAGACCCTCAATGAACAAGATGATCAGCCTTCTCTCTGAGATCCCTGTCACCATCACAGATAGTCTTTGGAACTCTCCAATGTACGATTCCAAGCTACCTAACTGTTTCAGCTGTGCTAAATCTCTGAAGAAAAGCTCAGGATCCCTTCTGTCAAATCTCTCTACCAGTCTATCAGTAAACTCCTGGTACGAGGTAATCCTGTCATGTTGAAGAGTAGTCATACCGTGAATCCACCAGTCATGTGCCACGCCATCAAGATGAAGTGCTGCAAAACGAATGGCATCCTCCTCTGGCATGGGGCGTAGTGTCAAGAATGTATCAAGTTTACTAACCCAGGCACGTGCTGTAACTCTACCACTGCCATCATAGTGAACTAAGGTTAGTTTGTTGGTAGCCTGTCTGAGATCATTCTGCTTGTGTCTAGGCCGCCTGTCATTCCTGCTCCTGGTGTGTTCTCTCTTCTGGCTCATGAATCTGTCGAAGTTAAGGTGCTCCTTAACCCTCGGTGGCAAATTATCCCACTCATCATGCATAGCCATAATGTTATCTGCAAAATTAATCTCGCCACCCTGTTCAACTTCGTCCACTTCCTCAGCATCATCTCTGGTGAACGTAGGATATGTAGCTCTCTCATAGGTGCGTGCTGGAGCTATAATTCTCTGAGGCTCTCTATGGATACTGCCTTCACGATCTTGATCCAGATTCTGAGTTCTATTAATGGTCAAATTTTGAACATTCGTGCTAAGTTGCTGAAGAATAGTTGCCACTTGTTCTTGCCCTGCAACCATACCTCTGAGCACGTCTTTAGCTTCTCTGTCCTCATCATCCCAAGGATTCCTGTGAGAACTTTCTCCTGCCCTGTTCGCCATATTATCCCAATCTAATTCCTCCTCCTGATCTGCAAACGGAAACGGTGGGAAAGGATTTTGATCACCTCTCTGATTTCTAGGACCCCCTCTGGAATAAAACTTGTCAAAACCCTCTTTGTGTGACTTCATAAATTTCTCTAACCCCACAAGCTGGCAGAATCAGAGCTCTGATACCACTGTGATGAGCCCTGCTGGCTCTCACTCAAAACCCCAATTTTTCTTAAGTCTTTATGTGTTATTTAATTTTTTAGAGAATGTTTAATAGACAGAAGAGAAGGGGCGCACATCATAATTGCTCATAAAATGAAAATTAACACTATTTGCTTCAGAAAGAGAGTGTAGATTGCATTATTTTATTGAGACAAATAGAATGCAAGTGATACACATACCAAAATAGCTCCAGATTATTTAAATAAAGAAGTTGCCAGATTGACAGCCGGAAATGATGAAATCAAGCATATAGGCTCGCCCAAGCTCCAGATCTAACTTCTCCCACTCAGAAACGTGGTACAATGCTCTGAAAATGCAAGACGCCAAAGATGAAGCACTGAAATGAGCAAAAGGGAAGGCGTTTCTCTAAATCCCTTCACACGCCCTTTCCAGATAGGCACAAAAACCAAGGTAAAGGTACGGCCAAGAAAGAATGCAAAGAATCTCTGCTGTAGGCCTCTGACTCTGAAGGAGGATGCGCCACCAAGAAGAACCCTCATTTATTTGCAAATAACAAGAAATCTGAATATGTAAAACCTCTGTCTGTATCTGTAGAACCTCTGTGTGAAGCTCTCAACTGTACTGATTCAGCTGATCTCTCACAGCCTCAAAAGCACTCAACACTGAAGAGTTATCGTTCCTCAATGGAAATAATGTTCAAACCCTGGTCACAGGAGAATGCACAGTAAAAATGGCACAAGGCAAAGTGAAATTGTCAAAGATGAGTTTCATTTGCCAAAGAAATGCTTTATACCAAAATGGCACGCATTCCAAGACAAATACGCCTTTTTCAATCATTAAAATCCTTTTAATATTTTATTAAGTCTTTTCAATAGTCAACTTAATACTTGAGCGCACCTTTTAATATTTTAAGTCATTAAAATATTAAATCTCCCTTTTGAACATTTTAAGTGATATAAAATATATTAAAGTCGATGTGACTTTAATAAAAAGACATTAAGTTAAATAATTAACTTAATCACTTAAAATTCCATAACTCGCTCAAAACTCAGAATATCTCCGTGCCGTCAGAAGCTGTGAACTCCTGAAATGCCAACGCCTGCTGTGAACCAGTCATGGGCTCTGAAAACCAAAACGACCAAACTCTCCAGAATGTACCACTGACCCTCTAACCAATCTGGCTAGCCCACAAGGGTCCAATAAAGGGCTACAACGCTCCTCGAACCGCCTAGCAGGGGACATCACATTATGGTTCCCAACATATCCGAGAGGAGGTTGGTAGTGCTATTCATCGAAGGACTCTTGGAACCATTGAGAGGTTGGATCAAAGCTTTTGATCCCCCTACCCTATAGGAGGCTATGAGGAAAGCGAGGAGCATGGAACTCGCAGCCCCACAAAACAAGTCGTCGTCTAAAGCATCCTCTTCATACAAGGATGGAAAATCATTCCCTAAGAAGAATGAGAAAGCAGATATTAAAGGTAAATCATCAGTTCCATTTGATAAAGAAACTATCGATGACTTGCGCCGTAAAAAGTTGTGTTTCTATTGTAAAGGACCATATGATGCAAATCACGACTGTCCTTTGAGGCCTAAGGGGAAGGCTAACCGAATAATGTGGGCTTACTATGAGGATTCTGAATCAGATAAATCGGACCAGCACACTGAGTAGGGGGAGTCCGAGGGAGAAAAATTTGAGAATGAGGGTGAAAACTATACCGAAATAGAGGAGGAAGTAAAGCTTCAAGAAGCGAGCCTCACAAGCATACAACGAGAGGGCTCTTTCCGAATGCGAGGGGTCTTAGCTGGGAAAAAAATTATCACCCTATTAGATACAGGCGCCACGCATAACTTCATTGATGCAAGGCTGGTTGAAAGGCGTGGAATTCAAACGGAAGAATTTGATGGCATAAGAGTGAAGGTCACTGATGGCTACACTCTTAATTGTGACAGAATGATTCCAAATCTTCCCATGCGACTAAACAACTACAACTTTAAGGCAGATTTCTACGTGGTGAACATGGGAGATACTGACATGGTCCTAGGGATGAAATGGCTACACGACATTGGAGAGTTTACCCTTAACCTTCGGGATATGGAGATGAGATTTAGGGTGGACGGAAGGAATCATGTGCTGAAAGCCATCCGAGATATCAATTTCAGAACGATATCTATCAGTAGAATGGAGAGACTCATGCGGCATGACATGATCGAATGGGCAGCTGAGTGTATGTCAATGCCATCTCAAGAGGAGCAGCAAACCCCAGTTTATCACCCAGACATACAGGAGTTAAGGATCAAACACGCTAAGGTGTTCAGCGAGATTCCACCTGGTAGACCGCCAGATCGTGGCATTGAGCACATCATCGAGTTGGAGGAGGGCGCTAAGCCAGTGATTGTCACTCCTTACAGGCATCCTAAGCGGCTTAAGGATGAAATAGAAAAGACTATTAAGGAGCTGCTCGCTATGGGACATATCAGGCCCAGTAAATCACCATTTGCCTCATCCGTGGTCCTAGTAAAGAAAAAGGATGGTACCTTGCGCATGTGCATTGATTACAGGCTGCTGAATAAAAGAACCATCAAAAATAGGTATCCCATTCCCCGAATTGATGAGCTGATAGACGAGCTGCATGGTGCACGTTATTTCACAAAAATAGACTTGAGGTCGGGGTATCATCAGATTCGTGTGCGGGAACAGGACATTGAAAAGACAGCTTTCCGTTGCCATTGTGGGCACTTTGAGTTTATGGTTATGCCGTTTGGGCTAACCAATGCACCTGCTACGTTCCAGTCCACTATGAATAGGATCTTCCAGTCGCAACTGAGGAAGTTCGTACTTGTTTCTTTGATGACATCTTAGTATATAGCAAGACTTGGGCCGAGCATATCGCACATCTAGACATAGTACTGGGCATTTTGGCCAGCGAGTCTTTGTATGCAAAGGAATCAAAATGTGACCTGGGAATGACTGAACTGCTGTACTTGGGCCACATTATCAGCGCAGAGGGTGTGCGCATGGATCCAGACAAGGTCAGGGCTATTGTAGAATGGCCGACGCCCGAGAATCTTACCCATCTTCGAGGATTTTTGGGTTTATGTGGCTTCTACCGCCGATTTGTCAGTGGCTATTCACGTCATGCAGCACCACTTACGGACCTGACAAAGAAAGGGGCATTTATTTGGACTCCTGAGGCGCAGGAGTGTTTTGAGAAGTTTAAGCAGTTGATGACCTCTTGTCCTGTCTTGGCCTTACCAGACTTCACTAAACCCTTCGAGCTACAGTGTGATGCCTCGGGTGAAGGGATTGGCGCAGTTCTCATGCAGGACAAGCATCCAATAGCTTTTGAGAGCCGGAAATTAAGAGGGCCAGAGAGGGGCTACAGTATTTATGACAAGGAAATGTTGGCCATCATGCATGCATTGGCCAAATTCAGGCAGTACCTGGTAGGCAGCAAATTTTGCGTTAAGACCGATCATAATAGCTTGAAGCATTTCCTCGGACAGCGAGATCTTAATGATCGTCAGCAGAAGTGGGTCAGTAAGTTGCAATCATATGACTTTGACATCGTTTATGTCAAAGGGACTTAGAACATTGTGGTTGATGCCTTGTCACGTCGTCCGCACATAAACTCTATGGTCGAGATTGCAGAGAATTGGAAGCACCTAATTTCTGTAGAATATGCCAAAGACTCATGGGCTTCCGGCATCATTGAGGGTTTAGTACAGGACAGCAGATATTTAGTTGTAAAAGACCTCATCATTTACAAAGGTAGGATCTTCTTGACCCCAGGATCAGAAATGAAGAACACAATATTAAGGGCCTTTCATGATGTGCCTATGGCCGGACATCCTGGATATTTCAAAACTTATAAGCAGGTCCGGGAACATTTCACTTGGAAAGGACTCAAGTCGGATGTCCTTAAATATGTTAGAGAGTGTCCGATTTGTCAGCAAAACAAACAGGAACACAACTATCCAGCTGGGTTACTTCAACCACTTCCTATTCCAGAGAAGAAGTGGGAATGCTTATCGATGGATTTCATTACAGGCTTGCCGAAAGCCCAAGGAAGAGATTGTATTTATGTAGTTGTTGATCGCCTCACCAAGTATGCTCACTTTTTCCCGATAGCAGCTACATATTCAGCTACACAGGTTGCTGAGTTGTTTTTCCGTGAAGTATTCAGATTGCATGGGCTACCTCGAAGCATTGTCAGTGACCGAGACAGTCGGTTTTTGAGTCATTTCTGGCAGGAACTATTCAGACTCAGTGGGACCGAGCTTACTCCGAGTACTAGCTACCATCCGCAGACCGACGGTCAGACGGAAATTGTGAATAAATGGGTGGAAGGATACCTTCGAAACTATATAGCAGGACAGCAAAAGGGGTGGGTGAAGTGGATTCATCTTTGTGAGTATTGCTATAATACCACCCACCACATGTCGATTCAAATGTCCCCATTCATGGCATTGTACGGGTACGAGGCACCGAACTTCCTGGACCTATTGTTGAGTGACAGCAGGGTGCCCAGTGCTGGGAATCTTCTACAAGAGAACCAGGATATTATGAAAGCTCTCCGTGAGAACATTTAGAAGGCACAGAATCAGCAAAAACAATACGCGGACCAGAGGAGAGTGGAGCGAACTTTTGAAGTTGGGGACATGGTGTATTTGATGCTGCAACCCTATCGCCAGTCTACTCTCAAGAAGAGTGGTGCAGAGAAATTGAAGCCCCGGTACTATGGACCCTTTAGAATCATCAGACGGGTTGGTGAAGTGGCCTATGAGTTGGAACTACCGACAGAAAGCAAGGTGCACAATGTATTCCATGTATCGCGCCTCAAGAAGGCGTTAGGACATCGTGTGGTTCCATCGATAGCTCTACCACCCCTAGATGACGAGGGGAAATTGATTCTGGTGCCCGAAGCCATCTTGGATGTCCGTGAGAGATAGTTACGGAGACAGGTCATCAAGGAATATCTGATTAAATGGAAGGACTTGCCAATTGAGGACACAACGTGGGAGAGCGAGGACATCCTTCAGCATCCTGAGTTGAGATTGCTTGGGGACAAGCAATTTCAGGGAGGGCGGACTGTAATGTCCCCTTCTAATTGATCGTCCGTGAATCAATGGTTTAGCCTATTACATCGACCCTCGTAGGCTAAGGGTTCTGGTTAGAGGGTCACCTGTCCGGGCACCTGGTCGGAAATTTGTTTATTTGGTATCTGGAGTTTGGTGACATGGTGGAATTGCGCGTTTGGCGTGTTACGGGAGCTCGAAATATTGATCTTCTTCATCGTTTCACCTTTCCAGACTTTGGGGGCCATGTGCCTATTAGTTCTTGGGGTTGAATTCTATTTTGTTGTTACTATTCATCTCTAAAGTGGAAAAAGTAACAACTTAAGTGAATAGTAACTTTTTAATGAATAGTGTTTTTCAAGTTAAAATTATAAAAGGAGCTTGAGAAGTTCGAACTTCTTCATGCATGAGTTATTTGTCTTGTTTGAAGCTTGAAGTGTGGAGAGTGTGGAAGGAGAAAACTAGGGTTTCTACTTTCAGCAGTGGGGAGGCCTGGTTGGGGCTTCGTTTCTTCGAATTTATGCATCTTGAGAGTGTGAAAGACCACTTTAAAGTGCAGGTCTGAGTTTTGCTTGATTCGTGGGAGCCATAATTTGTTGATTCCAAGTGTTAGAAGTCATCCATGTGAAGGGAGATTGCTGCTGGAGGTTCCTTTTTCATTTTGGAGGACGTGGCTCGTGTTTTTTAGTGTTTGTGTCACGTCTCAGACTTTGATGCTGTTTTGACCATGACTTTGTGGGATTTATTATATGAATTATGATACGTGTTAGAGCAATATGATATAATACAATGCTTTGGTGTATGGAAATGTAGGAAAATATTTGTTTTTAGAATTATGAGTGCATTTTATTTTTAAAAATATACAAGATAGAACAAAATAGGAGTGTTGATTTAATTATTGCTTAAATTTATACTTCTATATTGGTTACTAATACACTTTCGTTGTTGCACGCCTGAGTGCATTTGAGTTGCAGGTGGTCGAAGACCAAGAGTGTGATTGAGGAAAAGAAGGCTAGCTTCCCGATAGGGTAAAAGAGGAGAAGCTCTCGATCACACACACAACACCTAAAAATCATGTAGTTGCATTTAGGCCATGTCTGTTTTCAATGTGATTGTTTAAATTGATTACATGGTTTGAATAAGTAATTGATAAAAAATATATATATAATAACATAGCAAAATTAAAATATAATTTAATTATCCATAAAAGTTGTGAAAAGATTATGGTTTATTTTATTTAGTTTATTCCATTTATTTTTGTGCAATAAAAAGGAAAATCTGATTTAAATTAGGAAATTAAAAATAAAGTGAAAAATATTATATTTACATATAATATGGAAGAAATAATTGGTTTGCATATTAAAAGGTGGAGATATCTTTGTTTGCATATGTTTTAAAAACCTTAGTCCAAAATTGGGAGAAATGAACAGCCCCGAGAAAACTTTGGGCTCTGGGGAAATTCTCCTTAAAACCAACAATGCTGTTGGCAAGTGGCGACCTCTGGATTTTGCATGTAAAATTTATCTGTCATTTGGAAATACTCTGCATGACCCTCGGAAGGAGGAATAAAGCTTTAAGGGAGAAAAGAGAACATTATTGAGACACATAACCAGAGCTCTGGAAGAGGGAGACAGGAAGGTAATACTGGGCATCTGCACTGGAGAAAACTGCCAGGTTATTTTCCATTCCTTGTTTTCAATCAGTTTAAATTGCAGTAAGAAATTGAAGAAATGAAATGCATCATTCTATGAAAATGATTACAGATATCTGAGAAATCTTTTCCAATTTTATTTTTGAATCTGGGTAATAGCCTTCTTCTCATTGTTGCATTATAGAAAGAATACCCAATCTCTTTCTTCCAGATTAGGGTTACATTCTGTTGCAAAAGCTGCAAATTATTAAACTGCTCTCAATTATATTTGAAAACATACATAAATATATATATATACATATATATATATATACACAGGAATCTGTATTCCCGTGCATATATACATATATATATATATATGCATATGATCTTGCAAGAACAACTTTCACCAGAAATTAATTCGAAATTCCTTTGAAATAAATTTAAATGCAGTATAATACTGGGCAAAATATTTCTTTTGTGTTATGAAATTGTTTAACTATAGGGGGAAGGGGAGGGATTTTAATCCCCAGCCCTTCCCATAGGAAGGGCACGGCTCTGTGGGGAGGCTCGCGCCCTCCACAGGCCGCGGCCTGTGGAAGGGGCGCGAGCTCCTCACAGCCCGCGCCCTCCCCATGGGAGAGGCAAGGGCTTCCTGCACCCTTTGTGGTGCTCAACACCAGTATGAAACCCTGTATAATACTTTTATTCTGTGTGCACAGCCAGAAAACGTGAGAACAGTTATAAAAATCAGTATTTCTTTCTTTAAAGCATATATATATATTTACACTCAGCTGTATATGTATTTATATATATATATATATATACACTCAGCTGTATATGTATATATACATATATATATATTCATACATATATACATAAATGCAAGTTTGAACAGGAAAACCATCTTCAGAATGTGATATGATTTCTGTCAAAAATACACAAACATCTCAGTAATTGGAAGCTGGAAATATGAACAAAAGAAAGTACCTCTGAGAAAACATGTAAACTGAAATTCTTCTTGATCACATTGTCATATACTCACATACAGATGTACATTCCTGAATAATAGTATACATTATAAAATTCGAATGCAAGTTTTTCTTTCAAACCTCTGTTATTCCGAATGAATTGCCCTGTTTCTGTATATTACTAATAACCAGAAACCTGTAGTAAATTGAGAATTACTCTTTCAATCAGCTTGAATTTGGAAGAGTAGAAGTATATACATAAATCTGTGAACATTGTTTCATACAAAAGAATTAATTAATTCCTCTACTTGTGTTTGTACACTGATAGAATCATGACATACATGCATTTTTTTTACATTTTCAAGAGAGTAGCTTGGAGTAAAAACATAGTCCTTTACCAAATCAGAAAAGAATTACTTACAAAAGAGTAGATGCAATCTTACTACTGAACTTACAACCTTTCTTTTCTTTTGTCCAATGTAATTCAAAAGATGTTATGAAATTCTCATTTGAAATTCTTTTAGAATCAATTGAATGCATGAAACATGTATGGAAAATGCACAACTTTCTACTTCTGTACTTTATTATACTTTACTTTGGTAACTTCCGGGACAGGATGTCGAAGGTGGACCCACAGAGACGGTAGTTTTACCTTTTCTAAACTACCATTTGCTTGTTTTACTTATGCTTGGCCAAGCACTTGTACCATTGAAATAGATGGATTCGTTTAAAAGCCTAGAAATGTATATGTATTTGAGTCTCTGCCACCTCCTGTTGCAAGAAATATGTTTTCTCATGTTAGAAATGCATATAGGCATCGGGCATGCATCGAGAGTTCCCTCCTGTTTTATTGTGTCAGGTTGCTAGGCTCCTTTATGCAGGGCCGGGGATTCCTTCGAGTTAGGAAGGAACCCGGGGAAGTCATGTACTTCGTGGTTGGGCGGAAAAGGCGCCTGAATCACACTCTTGGCCCCAGCTCGCAAGCAGACCGATGGTGTCACGGCGGTTGGAGGTTCAGAGTTTTATTTGCTATTGATGAACTTGTGTAACATTCTGGAATGGCTTGTATAGCCCCATTGTATATGTATTTGTATTTGACATTCATTGTTGAAACTTTGAAATAGAAGTATGGCATGAAAGAATCTAATGTAACATTGATATGTAGAATTAAAGTTTTATGACGTAGCATTGAATAAGATGTTTCTATTGGAATTATTGATCTCTTCCGAGTATGGATGAATATGTATATATGAAAATTCATTGATGTACTTTTGCCATGTGCATAGTCTTGATAAATTACAGTGTTATTATTTATATACATAAAATGCCAATTTAATTCTCTTTTATTGAGCTCATTTTGGAAGTTTTTATGAATGATATTAATTACTTGAAAACCTTTTTGAAACGGATTGAACAATTGAAAATGCCTTTGCTTTTAATTTTCCGAGCCTTTGTTGAAGCTGATCATTCATCTACAGCCAGCCGCTTGAAGTAAGGGTTTCAACTTCTTCAAATAAGAAAAACGCCTTCTCTTAGTTGCTGCTATCTTGTCTAAAGGGGGCGCCCTTGGTATTGGAAACATCTTCTTCAATCATTTGGCGGGAGAAAGTTGTAAGTAAATTTTTATGTGTATTATGGTGGCCGCGGGTACTGTAGCAAGCACTGTTCACAGTGCATTTTGGCTGCAAGTTTGTCATTAGTTTTAAATGGTGTCTCTTTTCGAAATGTATGGAAGTTATGCAATGTAAGCACTCTATCATGTAATGAAGAAGCCTTTAGCAATCTTATTGAGTCTCTTCTCAGTTTATTTTTGAAGTTTAGTTTAATTTGAGTTCTTATATGCATATGGTTGTAAGGAAATTATTGAATCATTGGCGTAAAACCACAAAAAACACAAAAAAACAAGAAACATCAGATTACACACCAAAACATCAGACCTTTAAACGAGCAAAAATCAAATCAGCAGTGAGCACGGTACATCACATCGAAGATGAAGCATAAAACACAAGGGGTCATGTACGCCCAAGGTGAATAGGATGCCTAAATATTTCTAAGGCATTGGTGGAGATACTCCAAACACAGACATCCAAATGCGCCCTAACACACATGCGTCCGTGATGAAAAGTTATGAAGAAAGGAAGGCTTGCTAGAGAAAAATGATGGACTCTATTTGATCCAGAGATCGATTAGACCTCGGAAATCAAAACATGGCAATTAGGTAAGTGAAGTGGATTTATACTATAAGTGTTTTGATGCTCTTCCTTTTGTTTGTTTTGCAGGATGAACACCGGGACCAAAGCATGATGACTTGAGGTGATGGAGCAAATACTCCAGGACAACATTACAACCTTGGAGGGGGATAAATTTACATGTTTGAAGCCCCTCCATGATGTCTCATTTGCGCCCAAACCATGAAGGGAGATGTTGGAAGAAATGGCAAAGTGTTGGAATTTCTCCTCAAAGACCCAATATGCACCCAACTCAAGGAGGCAGGTGGCAAGGAAGAAATGCTCGAGTCCAAGACTGGAAAATCCTTCAAGATCAAGAAGGATAAATAATGAAGGCCCAAGGGTTAGAAATCATCCTCAAGCACTGCAGAGTTAAAGAATGACAGCTAAGAGGAAAATCATCATCAAGCAGGAGAAAGAAGTTGTGGTCTTGGAGTTTCAGAATGAGATCGTGCCTGCCATATCAGTTCAAGAGGTTGAAGCTACATTGGCCAGATTCGTAGAGTTTGCAGTCAAGGAGAAGGGCAGTGGGAACGCATTTCTGGACGAGAATCTTCTAGAAGATGGTGGGCATTAATTGCTTATAGTGGTCAAAGGGAGAGAGTGGGCATTCTGTACTCATTTATTACCCCACTCCTCTTTGTGGCAGTTTTTAGGGCAGAATCTTCACTAGGGCTTATGTGGCTCAATCTAAGCCCTTCATTGTAATTGAATCTGAGCCATCCATTGAAATTGGCCAACTATAAAAGGGGGCATCCCCCCTCATTTGTAAATCATTAGATTAGCGATCATAGAATAGCAGAGCATAGAGAGACAGTTAGCATAGTTTCATAGCGTAGCATAGGTTGAAGAGGAAGGAAAGCTTTCTCATTGAATGCTTTGTAAGAAGTTGTTGTGAACACTCTCATAATAAAAAGAGTTTTCATTGATGGTGATTTCATCTTTTGTTGTGAGTAGCTTGCAAGGCTCCTTGGTCTTTCCGAATCACTTAGAATTTTAGGTAGAAGTTAAAGTAGCTTTGAGTAAAATAGATTTCATTTTATGCAAGTAGATGATAGTTGTGGAATGTGGTGTTTGATCTAAGCGAGCGTCGTTTAATCCATACCACTAGAAAACTTACTGATGGTGGGTTTGCCTTTCGTGGTCAACTAGAAACTTTTGAACCTAACTTCAATTATGATTCACATGTTGTCATGCATCGTTGTGATGGTGTCCTTATGTTGATTTGAAAACTTTTAGCCACTCCCTTGAACATTGCACCGACTTCGTGGAAGTTGTCCGAAGCGAGGCAAAGCGAAGTCTGGTTGAAGTTTGCTGAAGTCGATCTCCACATCCCACACTTAGGATAGAATATAGATTCTCTAATCCCTGCAGCCATTCAATTCCGCACTTTTATGGTTAGTATTAGGAAACTTGCATTTCATTGACAAATCTTTCGAACCACATGAAAACCCTTTAGTCCGTTGTTTGTTGTTCGCTGTCGAACAATTACGTAAGTCCCCTTGTGATACCAACAAATCACAACGAACCAACTGAATCTATTCCACTGCGTAAAAGGAACCTTGGAGTTGAACGCATGAAATTTCTTGCAATCTTAGCATGCTGGATACTTTGATCAAGAGAGAATAGAGTAACTGTTGGAAACTTTATTCTGCTGTTTGGTGCGGTCACAAAAAACCACATCAACACTACACACAATGTTGCTCTATTTTATCTCCAACCAATCATTGTATGCGTCTTTCTCTATAAACCTCCATGCAAGTGAAGGATTCTTGAGGAGTATAGCAATAGTGCAAACCAAGTTGAGGCAACCTTCATTAATAGAAGGTTTTTCAATGCTCAATGGTTAGGTAGATCCTAAGTGTGGATGTTGCACATCATGGTACAATAATTTGAAAGGTAGATCAACAACATACAAAACTTTTCCCCTGCCAATCATCTAGCATTGTTGGACGACTTTGGCTTCAGTGGGAATATATCCTATTAAGGATAAAGATAAGTTGTTAATGAATTTATAGTTATGAGAATTGGAGGGAATCAAATTTGCATATGAGATTTGAAGTTGTTGGCGTTTAAATTAGCACCTTTGGAGTGCTTATTGTAAACGGTCAACAATTGCAAGTGTTATAGTATTGCTCCTTCGGATTATAAAGAGGAAGATCTCTCTTTGCTGATGTAATGTGTAAGAAAGGGTAGAGTAGACTATGGTTCCTATCTTTTTGTACTCAGCGGCAAGACACAAAGGTGCACAAACACAATGCGTTGTAGCTAAGCTTTTCTCTGGTTTCTGCAGATCTTAACTACGACTAAAACTAGCTTTTAATCAATCCTATCTCCCCAAGATAAACAGAGCATGAGGGCATAGGAGCGGGAATGGATGGTTGGATCACTTGAATCCGCCGTCTCCTTAGAATATGGCCGAGGCTTTGAACTCTCGGATATACGCTGGGATAAGGTTTTATACAAGCAAACACTCTTTACGGTAAGTTGGATCTTTGACTTGCCATGGAGGAGGAACCCCTGTCTGAGGTATAGGCTAGGAAACAACTTACTAGAAACAACAAATCATGATGATTTGGCCAACAAACTTGCTAAGGAGGAGGAACCCTTGTCTGAAGTATAGGTTGAAAGACAATCCATTAGACAACATCAAACAATAACTATTGATAACAAAATATCCAAGGAGAAGGAACCCCTGCCCGAGGAGATTGAAACAATAAGCTATAAACACAAGACGTTTGGAAGAACTCAAATCTTTAGATCAAATTGCACGTGCCCTTTGATTTCCTTCTTCAAGCTTTCTGAACGAATTACAAAGATTGGGACAACAAAGACACAAAATCATGCACAATTACGATCAACCAATTAACTCTCATCCAAGAGTGAACGAATAATCACTTTCAAACTTGTGGCAACAATGGTGCAACAATTTTGCATAGTAAGTAAAGGTTAAACAAATAATGAGCCGAAGGCTCTTATTTATAGAACTCAAAGGAGTAGGCAGCCCTAAAATCTCTTTGAGTTAACATATAGTTCTTGCCAATCAATCAAGCAAGATTTATTCCTAAGAAAGGGGAACAAACAGTTAACTGGAAAACTACTTCAGTTAACTGAAACTTAAACAAAGATTCAACTGGAAACTACTTCAGTTGACTGAAACTAAACTAAAGGTGAACTTTAATACAAAGTATGCCTCCAAAATAGACATCCACGTATAGTGGAGATCTAAGATCCACAAATTATGGAAGTCAATTAGACATCCTCAATTAGTGGGATCTGACATGCATGATTTGTGGGATGTGGAGTTAACTTGGAAAGGGGCATCAAGTTAATTCCAATTACATTTAATGTCTTTTTGAGTTGACTTGGGATGAGGTATCAAGTCAACTTTAAGTGTCATAAATGCCATTTGGAGGGTAGGACGTCCTTCTTTGGTGCCTTTACAACTCACCACTAGTCAACAGTGTTTCTATCAATTCGTTGACTTCTTTAGCCTTTGGGTAGTTAATGCTTTGCAGAATGATGACGTGGCGCTTTAGCATTACTTCGCCTGTCGTGAGTTGATGCTGGAAGTCTATACACTAGGCAGCTGCCTCATCGAACTTGGTAGACAAAGCAGCCACCTTGGCCAACTTGCAACCATCTAGATCATCAAGGAAGGTGCTGCGGATAACATCTCTGAACTGATTCTGCACCGTAACCATCTCAATGTATTCTCCTTGCTCTCACTGATATTCTATGTGAGGGAAGGATATTACCAACGTTCTTACGAAGTTGATAATATTTGTGACAACCCGTCGATAATCAATCAGTTCAACTGAATTGGCATCGTAGGCTTTCACCTTGTATGCCAGCTGTTCTTTCCAAGCAAACAGATGTTGCTTGTTTTCTTTGCTGAAGACTGATTGATACGCTACTTGCAAGTCTGCAATTGTGATCTCATCGCCTGACCTCTGTTCTGCTATTCTCTGCTCTGATTGTTGAATCTTTGCGCGGAGTCCATGCGCTCTATCCTGTAACTGGTATAGATTTTCCAGTATACATCGCCCTCTGAGAACAAACTCCTCCACTTGATCTCTCAAGTGTTTTCCATAAGTCATCAGCTATTGATGGTTCTGCTCTGCGGGAAGATCCAACAATTCCTGTGGTAAGGTCGAGACGTTTGGGGTGTCGTGCATCAAGCTGGAAATGTACATCTTCAACTGTTGGTTTTCAGCCTTTAAGGCTGCTTTCTCCTTTCCATCCTTAGCCATCCTCTCTTGGACACTTACTGAGGCGATTCTAAGAAGGTCTACCTCCACCTGTCATGTGGTCTTTCCGAGGTTAAGTTTAGACAATGTGAAGTCTTCCACTTTTACCTCATGTATGCTTTTATCTTCTGGTTGGGCAGCAGTCTCTATGATGAACTCATGTTCTGCATTCCTTTCCACGTGAACTTGCTTCTTCAACTTATTCGCTGACATGTCTTGTGGGACATGGTCAAATTCTATGAAGTCAAGCTCATTGGAGGGCCTTTCCCTCTTCCTACCTAGGAAACCCTCAAGCCAGATAGAATCACGGCTAGCTTCACTAGAAGGAGGAATATGGGGCCCTTGAATGCCTGATGTATGAGATTGTGCTGGAGTGGCGTCTCTCGGTGGCGAGTCCAAGTCAATGAGGACTTGTGATTGCAGTGAAGTAGGTGGTTCTATTTCTATCACAGGCACCGTTTCTGCTGCTGCTGCTGCTTCTTCTGCTGTTGGCTCTGCCTTTTCAGGCTTTGTCTCTTTAGTGACTATCTCTATCCTGTTTCTGGGGCAGCAATTCCCATGATTACCTTGGGGGTATATGTGGCTGTCTCCATGTATAACTGTTGTGGTCTCCCCCTCGTGTGTCTTGACATTCGCAATCCTTTTGGAGGATTGCTCCACTGCTTCTGCTTGGGCTTCTTTCTTGACGTGGAAGGTGGCGTAGAATGAACCTGTGGCGGCTCTGTTGTGGGAAGTACTACCTTCCTTGACCTCTTGCTGTTGAGGTAGAGTTGACTATTCCTGACAACTCTACTCGTTCTCTCCTCTATAGATGGGTTTTCCTTTGCGTACCAATCCACTCTTGGTAGTGGTTGTGAGTCCACTGAATCTACGAAGAATGAGGGGAGAATGACTTCCCCTTCATCGTCAGATAAACCCTCAATGTCTTTTGACATAAAGTCAACAGTTTGCGAGAGCCTGAACCTGCTATAGTTCCTTCTTCGTACTTCATACTCATCGTCACAATTGACCTAGTAATCTTCCATAGAAGATTCATGTGATGAGCGTTGCTCAAGATGCGCCGCATAGAGACCTCGGGGATCATATGACCTCTCAATGATGTATTTGAGATTAAGTCTCACCGTTTCTTGGTTCATTAACTTGGCATCTGCCGCTGCCCTGCATATATAGAGTCCCATCTCAACGGGAAAGTTCACAATTGGCTTCTTCTTCAAGCGTAAGTGAGCGTGAACTTCGGCCAACTGCCTTAGGAATTCCATGAAAACTACCCTATCTGAAGGGTAGCGTGGCATTATGGCAGGGTGACCAATGTAGCCATACACGCATATGTAGGTGAAGGTAGGGAATTGGATAAACCAATCCACCCAGTCCGCCATTGCCTCCTTGGCTGTTTGCGAAACACGTACATGCATCTCATGGTCTAGGTTTCGTACAATGTGCATGATGAAGAGGTCACTTGTCCTTTTGAAGTGTCGCTTTGTTTGAGTAAACTCAAGACGTGTAAAGTGTTCATGGACCTTCTGCACACCTAAGATCCCCACATTATTCAGTGTCCTGAATTCGCCTTGGAAGGCAATCAGGTATACCAGGTAGGAACACATGTGGAACCTATGAGCCTCTAGAAACCCGACAATTTGTTGGAGTGTATCACTGATCAGAGTGGCCTAGTCGTAATGTTCCCTCTTGCGAATAATCTTGGCAATGACATAATACATCCATGACTGAAACTGATTTCCCTCCTCCTGTCCAGTGATTCTGCTGAGTAGAGTGATCAACACTGCATACTCATCTTTGAATTCTCCTCGTCCAACTAACTTAGGCAAGCTAGCCTTTTTCACTTTCAGCCATTTTTCAGCCATTATTCCTTGGCATTTATTCTTGGCTACCTCAAATGCTCTGTCGCATTCTGTCATTGAAATAACCACATTGGTAGGGCACGATGGAATACCAAAACATTTTTCAATGCCCTTGGGCTTCAAACTGCAAATTATGCTCCCATCCATTGATTTGATTTCTCTCGTGGTAGGATTGTAATGCTTAATGCAAGCAATTACAAGCTCCACACTTTGTAATGTGATGGGGATGGACACTGCTTGAAGCAACCTAGATTCCTCTATGTTTTGCAATGTGATCTAATTCATGCCCTCCAAGTCTTTTGGATCAACCACTGGATTCTTTTGATGTAAGTTCGTGTCTGTCGTTTTTAGGTAATCATGGTACAAGGCCGTCTTGGTCTTGTATTGTACCTGAGAGTACTGCATCCTGAAAAACTTAAAGATTGACTGCACACACGACCTTGTTCTGACAATTTTCGAAAACCCTTAAAAATAGCGCCTGCCGAGAAGTATTTTTTCGGAAAAAATATGGCACATGGGTTTTGTTCGTGCTTCAATGCTGAACAAACCCAGTTCCTCATAATTTTGATTTTGAAACTTTTTCGGAAAAACCCCCAAAAATAGGGGTAGCAAGTTTGTTGTTTCTGGAAAATTTGACGAGATGGGTTTCACTGGAAAATTATTCTGATTCTGCCCAGTTGATCAGATCTGTGGTAGCCTGCTGATTTGTGTGATATGCAAGAATGCCTAAGACAAGAAAAGAGGAAGTAGACAAGAGGTGGATTGGAAGTTTTTATCTGTCTCCCTGAGAAAATTTGATTCTGAATCCAGCCTCTGATAAGAAATCTTCCTCTGCCTTTGATCTTCAAAAAATATTGAACAACTGTTGAAAACCCTTGCTAGATCTTGAAACGACGTCCTTGAGAGCTTATTGCTGTTTTGATCTTCAACCTGCAAAAGAAATAATGAAGGACGCCTAAATCTGCTTTATATAGACTCAAGCCTGAATCGTTGAAGTTTGGGCACCTAACTCATAATCTAAGCCTAATTTGGCCTAATCTAGAGTTCAAAAGGTTGATTTCCACTAATCGTGGGGTGATTTGGCCAAGTTTGCCTCCAAAATATCTTAACTCAAGTCAACAAACTTGCCTTTGACCTTTTTGGGCGTCCATTTTGAGTTTGAGTGCTTTTTCATCCATTTTTCATGTTGAATAACCTCTGTTTGATCCTTACTCTAGATTGATTAGTTGATCCTGAGCAGTTGTTGATAGATTCACTGTTGAGCTGGATTTGTGTTGAAGAGATGTGCCTGGGAGATGCTAAGCTGGAAAACTGAGTTTGAGGCTCTAGAAGACTAGGCGCCTTTCTTCAGCAAGGGCGCTTTTGCACTTGCCTTGGTCAATTTTCAGTGTTTGTTCTTCAACTTCTTCATTTAGACCTCCTGTGCTTTGATTTGATATCCTCGTTGACTGACAAGTCAGACAATCTCGTTTGACGATTCATCAGGTGACCAGCTCAGTCCTAAAAAGGATGGATGGTGTCTCAGTTCTTGAAAGTCAGTTTAAGGCCTCAACGAGCAAGGGCGCCTTCCTTTAGTAGGGGTGCTTTTGTTCTTTTTGATCAGTTATTTCATGCTGAATACTGTTTTAGTTTGATCTCCGTCATCAAATGATTGCCTTGTCAAAATCCTTCGCAGATGGTTTCGTTGTCGAGGTTGATCCAAATGGGGAAGATCATCGTGGGGGTCCTTCAACTATTTGACAGCATCTGGGTACCCAAAAGAAAGGGTTCCTTTCTTCAGCAAGGGCGCCTTTTTTCATGATACTTGGCGTATTTTCCAGTGTTCTTTTGTTTTCACTTTCCTTGCATTTGCTGCTTGATTGCCTCCTCAGTTGATCAATCATTGCAGTTGTTTGGCTCATCTCGCAGGCTCACTGATGGGTTCATTGTGACACTGGATTAGAGCTGGATAGCATTCACGAAGACGACTTTTCTCGATGGGTGACATCTTCATCACCCCATTCAAGGGTGCCTTTCTTCAGCAAGGGCCCCTTTCTCCAGTCAAGCAATTATTTTGGATGTTATTCATAACAACCTCTTCGCCTTCTGTTGACAATTTCCAATGATCACTTTATCAGATGATCTCGCTGAATGTTTCGTTGTCGAGATAATAGGAGAACGCCGAGGATGATTGCCTTGGAGGAATCAAGAGACTGCATTTAGCCCCTAAGATTCAAGGGCGCCTTTCTTTGGAAAGGGCGCTTTTAGCATTTTGAACTGGCTTCTCCTTGGTAGCATTTCTAGAGTTAGCCAAATTTTGGCCTTTTCTAGTTTCCAAAATCTCCTTTGTCAAACAACATGTTTTTTGTCCTTTTTCGCCATGGTTGCGTCGTTGAAGCTTTTGAAGTTTAGCTTTTAGCACCTGGTACTGGCCAATCTGCCATTAATGGCTGCAGAGCTCCTAACTTTGTTCCTAAAAGACAGAAATAGACCCACCAAAGTAAAACATGTCTTTTGATGATTCTGACTTGACCAGTGTGATCGTGAAGTCGATTAATCCTATCAACTTTATCACCTTCTGTTGACAATTGCCAGTGATCACTTTATCAGATGATCTCGCTGAATGTTTCGTTGTCGAGACAATAGGAGAACGCCGAGGATGATTGCCTTGGAGGAATCAAGAGATTGCATTTAGCCCCTGAGATTCAAGGGTGCCTTTCTCTGGAAAGGGCGCTTTTAGCATTTTGAACTGGCTTCTCCTTGGTAGCATTTCCAGAGTTAGCCAAATTTTGGCCTTTTCCGGTTTCCAGAATCTCCTTTGTCAAACAACATCTTTTTAGTCCTTTTTTGCCATGGTTGCGTCGTTGAAGCTTTTGCAGTTTAGCTTTTAGCACTTGGTACTGGCCAATCTGCCATTAATGGCTGTAGAGCTCCTAACTTTGTTCCTGAAAAACAGAAATAGACCCACCAAAGTAAAACATGTCTTTTGATGATTCTGACTTGACCAGTGTGATCGTGAAGTCGATTAATCCTATCAAAATCATTTTCAATCATTTCCGGGAAGGTCCTATTTTCAGTGGTTTCCTCAAAAATAGGGGTATGAAACCCTAATTTTCAATTATTCGAAAATTGGCACATATGTTACTTGACAGAAACCCACAAAGACTTTATGTTTGGTTTGACCTAAAACAAACTTTTGACTGTATTTTTACATGATTTAGCTCAATTTAAGCAGAATGCCAAAAATTTATTTTGGGTACAACAAAAGTTTAGTAGAAAGCATTTAAACTTACAAGTGTGAAAGGTGTAGGTTCATTCCATGGTATTATCTAAAGCAACTCTCACTGGGTGAATGGACAAATGGGTAATGATCTTAACTTAATTTGACATAGAGTATGTGGAGCGTAAGTGCATTCCAAAAAAGCCTGGAGTAAATGTACAACATTTCATAAAAAACAACATGCATTATTTTGTGGATTTGTCAAGGGTAAAATCTATCCGTAAGACACTGAAAAGTGTAGTTTAGTGTTTTTTTTTAAATTTTCATCTCACAAAATTCTTTTAAAATCAAATTTCAGTGGCATTAAAACTAAAAGCAATAGGTAGTATCACTGGTAATTGAAGATTTTGTAGTTGATTGGGGGTCATCTTCTCAAATCCCACCACAAATTTCTTTTTTGGCTCAAACACACAGATGTAAGGATTTCTTTTTAGTGCAATCTCTTTGAAATTACATTCTTGACTAAATTTCTTTGAAATTGGAGAGATAAGGTTATGTTGAAATGTATAAAGAGTGCATTTTTTGGTTGAACCTAACACCCTAGCATTCTCATAAAATAAAAAATGAGCAATGTTGATAAGGATAAAATGAATATAATATGGCACTTTCTTGTTGCTAATGTTGTTAGAAAAAAACTTGAAGCATATTGTGGTCTACAGGTCCAACCTGACCATTAGAATGTAAGGGGTCAAAATGGAGGTTGGAGGACCCATTAGGAGGCTGAAGGACAATTCAACTTCTCCCATTAGCTATTCACTCAGAGTTTGGGTAAAAGGATCGAGTAGATTTTTGGTAGGCATAGCTTCTTGTTATTTTACACTTGGTGTTGCAGTTTTGATTTTCATTTTGATGAGGAACAAACCAAGCGGTTTGGATTTGTTTTTTGTTGCAAGGATTTCTCACCTCTTCCTTGATAGGGTGAAGAGATTATATTTTCCTTTGATCAATTGTTGGTGATTGTACAAGTTGACAAGGGTTGCTAGGACTACTAGTGTTGAGCAAAGTGAGGTTAGTGTTGTTCGACATCAGGATAAATGTGCCATACATAGTATTGAATAGTCATTGGTGTGAAGATTAATCTTTTGATGTAGAAGAGTAAACCATGATAGTGCTTATGTTAAAGTATATTTACAGAATGGTCAAAGGGGATGAGTATGCAAGTAGGATGTTCATCTTTCATGTCACAACTTGTAGGCATTTGCTTTTATGTGAAGCAACATTAGTTGATCAGTACCATAATGTATAGTGTGCTAATTTGCAAGTGTGGTAGAGACTATTGGATGAATTCACAATCATATGCTGTAGATCATCTTATAGACCCCTTTAGATTAAGGGGGGTTTATGGGTTTTGTGATCCGAAGTTTTGGTTTAATTTTTCCAAATGTGCGTATTATTGGGGCATTCTTCTTCTTATGAGACACCCCCTTTGTTAGTATTAGTTTATTAATGTTATATTAGTAATGTATTGTGAGTGGGTAGTCGGTGTTAAGAAGTTATAGTTCTTTGTAATGTCCCTGTCATGTACCCAATTTTGGAGTAAGTTTAATTTAATTAATTTAATTAATTAAGTTGTCTAAATTAATGATTTTTCATAAGGATGACTAATTGATTATTTTAATTAAATTAAATGGATTATTAAATTAGTTATTTATAAGGTTATCAAACAATAAAAGGTGACCTTATATTTAATTAATTTAATAAAGTGACAAATAAAAATTATATTATAAAGTCACTTAAATAAAATAATACATCATTCTAGAAGCTTCTTGAGATGTGATTGAAAAAGTATAAAATGGAGCTTGGGCTAAACATTTGTCATGGTTGAGTTGATTACTTTATTTTCTAAATTTGCTGGAGCTGATTGCTTAGCAACTTCGCTTGTGGGATAGCAAACCTAGCTGGTTCCTAGTTTCGCTTGTGAAATATCAAGCCTAGCTAGTTTGGAGAGGAGTTACTTCAGACTTCTCAAGTGGGGCAAAATTAGTGGCCTTTGGCCAATTTTGGAAGGAACATTTGGAGAGCTTATTGAAAATCAATATTCAGGTTTTTATTGAAGAAATTATCAGTTCATTGGAGGAAATGATTGGAGCTTGGAATAGCAATTTTGGTGATAACAGTTTGGAGCTCACATGCTTGATTTCATTACATATCTTGGGGGTTCGATTATTGCTTGGCATTGGAGGACGGAATTGCATAAACAATATTCTGATTTGATAATACAGTTTGGGAGCATCATTTTGGGGTCGATCAGCATATCAGATAAAGGACGATTTTATTCATAGATCACGATTGAAGCTGCGACTTCATGTATATGTTGGGGCACTTCATCAAAGGAGTCTAGGCGACCATTATTGGGTGTGTTTGGCGTTGGACAAAGCGGCAATTATATTATAAGAATTTGCAAAGCTGAAACAGGGGCGGCACATGTTGGGAGCACGATTTTGTAGATTGAAGGTTTCTCATTAATGATAGAGTCTTCTTCAAGTAGCATCGACCCATATCAAGCATACTCAACACTGTTTCCAGGTTCTTACACATGAGTTTAAGCATACTTTGCATTTCATATCTGATTGTAGGTGTTGCCAAGTAAGTCTTCATAGCTGCATACATTTATATGTATTGTAATTAAATGCCAAGAGTCTTGTCTTCATAGCTGCATACATTTATATGTATTGTAATTAAATGCCAAGAGTCTTGGCAAGGACAATGTATTGAGCTTGCATAAATTGGAAGGGAGTAATAAGGATGCATGAGATATGTTTGTCAAATTGCTCATTGTTGAAGTTCTCATTTCATTACATTAGTTGGCATGACAACTGTTTGTATAAATGTCTATAGGCTGAAAGTTATCATTTGCACTCTTAGTTTCCATATCAATGTGATTGATATAATGTCATAAGCTGTAAATGATCTTTGCAATCAGATTTGAGCATCCTATTTGCCAATAAAGTGTTATAGAGGTTGCATGCCAATTGTTTGTCAAAATTCCAATTGGCTGTAGGTGGTCATTTTCATGAAGCTAAGTCATTTATTTGCATGAGAAAATTACAAAAACATCTTGCACTTCATGTTAGTTCATTATTAGTTGCTTTGACATTTATTTCCAAGCATTTACATCATTTGCAAACATCAAATACAAATTGAAAGCAAACTGAAACAAAATCAGCAAGCAAGAAGGTTACAAGACAAGTGTTTGACAAAATTACCAAGGCTGCAATAAGTGTTTTTATTTTGTTTGAAAGAAAAATAAAATAATATTATTTTCTAGAATCTTCTTGAAGGTGATTGATAATTCTTTAGAAGGAGCTGAATGCAAGCCATTTGATCATGTCTTGAGTTATTCTATTTTATACTTGTGTGGTGAGAGCTTGAATGCTTGCATTGTCCGAGGGTTTGAATACTCTAGGATATTGGTTTCAGTTGTGAAAGATCAACCCTAGCTGGAGATTTGTGAGGGAGATAATTCAGTCTTCCTATTTGGGCAACATTGCAAAATTTAATGGTCTTTCACCAGATTTTGGTGGAGTGTAAGAAGTATGATTTTTGAAGAATACAATTGCAGAATTTTGAAGATCATTTTCAGTCATTGAAGAGTTCAATTTTTTGATGATAGCTTTGGAGAATTTTTGAGGAGCATTTTCAGTTATTGTGGCAAATCAAATTT
This sequence comes from Sequoia sempervirens, assembly GCA_007258455.2. Classification (NCBI taxonomy): domain Eukaryota; kingdom Viridiplantae; phylum Streptophyta; class Pinopsida; order Cupressales; family Cupressaceae; genus Sequoia; species Sequoia sempervirens. The sequence goes on along the minus strand of VDFB02020396.1, from coordinate 13,593 downwards.
ATTATTTGAAGGTCGATTATTGCTGGAAAAATTGTAGTTTGGGCGCTGCAATTGCATCTCAGTCAAGTTCGATATTTGGAGGTTATGGATACTTATTCATGTTCGATTTTGCTTGGAGACAAATCACAGGTCATCAAGTAATATAGGCACTGCACCTTAGCACCAAGATAATTCGACTTTGGAGGGATTCGACTTATTTTGTGGAGACTTTTTTTTATAGCTAGGCACAGTCGACTTTGAAGACAGATTGTGAAGGACAAATCGTGGCTTCCAAATCAGTCAGTTGCTACCATCAAATTGCAAGGCAATAATCAGGTTCTCCAATTTGCACTATACAGATTTTGCATTAGTAATTACATCTAGTTTCATGTAGATCATTGTCATTACAGCAGTCAATAAATCACTGTCATTGTAGCTTCTAGTGAATGCATTTCTAAAATATTATTGTCATTCAAAACTGGGTCATATCTTCATTGTAAATCACATCCTTTTAAGGGCGATTAGTTGTGAGCATCATTGGAAAATATTGTAATCAGCTTGGAGTCTTTTCATTTGCAATACTATTCAATATGGAGTTTGGAGTTTGCACAGGAAGTGTTTGAAAAAATGTCTATTTGCTGTAACTGTACAATTGCATGAGTTTTCAGTCATCATATAATTTGGAAAAAATTATAAAATTATTTTGCATAGCATCCTACTTTCATTTGCAGTCATTTGGCATATTTACTTTAGAGTCTTTTCATGCACCTTATTATCACACAAAAAGGAAAAACAAAACAAGAAAACATTTACCAGCTGAACGAAGTTTGCAAGACAATTGTTTGACAAAATTCCCAAGCATCAAAAATAGAAAATAAAGATCAGATTTGGCAAGGGTCTTTATAGTGGTATTAGAGCTAGCCTCCTACCAGCCTGTGTGGTTAGTAGGATGTTATGAATCTAGAAGATCAAGAGCATATCACATACAAAAGATAAAGGAGAAGAGACCTTGGTCCATTTGCTACCGAAGAAGAAATCATGGGAGACAGGGATGACATACCTATGGGAAGCATTCATTAGATTCTTAATGACCTAGCTAGAGGTCAACAACAATTGGCTCAGCTTCTAAACCAGCTTGTGGGTGATAGAAATAACAATGGAAACAATGGTAATAATGGTTCGAATGGGCACAATAGGGGTAATGAGAACAACAACCACCATGCAGAGGAAAGCAACACCAACATACCAGCACATAGCCATGCTAGGACAACTAGCAGGGTGACTCCAAGGCCTCCCATGCCTCAATTCTTGGGTGAACAAGCTGCTGGAAATCAGGAGCAGAAAGCACAAGGAGAAGGTTTCACAGATTACTTGAGAGAATATCAGTCATTGGGTGATGAATTTCATGCTGCCATGCCATTGCAGGACTTCTGTACTATTAAGTACAAAAATAGACTCAGGAACAACAATAGAGGACAACAAAACCAGGATTTACAGCGCAAGGTTGGGAAACTTTCCATACCTTGCTTTGATGGGTCCAATAAATGCACAACCAGAGCTTGGGTGCAAAAGTTGGATACATATTTCTAGGTTAACCCCATGCTAGAAACAGAGGCAATCAAGTATGCTACACTGCACTTGGAGGGTGAAGCACATGAGTGGCAATATCATGGGCTTGTCACATTGGGACATGCTAACATCACTTCTTAGTTCGAATTCACACAAAAATTAATGGATAGATTTGATCAAAAGGATCCTGAGCTTCATTTCCGAGAGCTAGCACAACTTAGACAGAGTGGATCAGTGGATGCCTACATTTATGAATTTTAGTGGTTGGCTGTCATGGTGACTGATATATTGGAGCACAGATTGGTCATGCTCTTCATTGAGGGTCTATCTGAGCCACTTCGTAGTTGGATTAACGCTTTTAAATCTAACACACTATAGGATGCGATCACTCGAGCTAGAGACATGGAGCACTCCACACCTAGCAATAAACCCCCTTCTAAACCCTTCGTTCCACAAAAGAACAAGGGCAAGAAGCCTATCCAAAAAAAGGGAAACAAGAGGAGTGAACAAGAAGAAGAGGACCGCAAAGAGTGTAGAAGGAAACAAATATGTTACCATTGTAGGGAGCATTGGGAGCCCGAGCATCGTTGCTTAGGTAAGGGCAACGTTCACTTTATCGAGGTTATATCAAAGAGTGAGGATAGTGATGATGATGGACAGACACAGGATGGTGAGCACAACAGATCAGATGAGGAGCAGCCCTAGGAGAAGGGCAAGAGTAGCACCATTGCTACTTTATCAGGAACTCTGAAATTTAACTCCTTCAGGGTCAGGGGAGTTTTGCAGGGCTAGTGTGTCACAGTATTGATTGATAGTGGGGCAACCCACAACTTCATTGATGCAGCCCTAGTGGCAAAGCAGGGTATACCAACTGAGGACTTCGAGGGCTTTAATGTTATGGTGGCCGATGGTTACAATATGTCATGGACACAGAGGGTTCCTCAGTTGCCTATCACATTGGGCAATTACATAGTTACAAATGACTTTTATGTGGTGGATTTAGGTGACACCAATGCCATCCTTGGTATTCAGCGGTTACACTCATTGGGGAAATATTCACAGAATTTTCAGACCATGGAGCTCAAGTTTAGGATAGTAGATGGCAAGCGAGTGGTGCTTAGAGGTATGACTACTGGAGCACCAAAGATAGTGTCAGCCAAACAGATGGAGAGCATTTTTCCAAAATGGTGATGTAGCATGGGCAGCAGAGTGTTTGATCACCAGTAAGGAGACTCCTGATTCGGATCATCCATATCACATTGACATTCAAGATCTATTGGGGAAGCATGACAAGGTGTTTGGGGATATACCTCCAGGGAGGCCACTAGATAGAGGATTTGAGCATACCATTGCGTTGGAGGGGGCCAAGCCAGTCATTACCACCCTCTCGTCATCCTAAGAAATTTAAAGATGAGATTGAGAAAGCAATCAAGGAATTGCTAGACATGGGGCATATACGACCAAGCTCTAGTCCATTTGCTTCTTCTGTGGTCTTGGCGAAGAAGGATGGAACTATGTGGATGTGCATTGACTATAGAACTCTCAACAAGAAAACTATTAAGAATAGGTACCCGATACCCAAGATTGATGAGCTATTGGATGAGCTGCATGGTGCAGTATACTTTTCCAAGATAGATCTTCACTCAGGGTACCATCAGATCAGAGTTAGAGAGTGGGATATACACAAGACAACCTTTCGATGTAGCTATGGACATTATGAGTTCCTGGGTATGCCATTTGGGTACATCTTCAATAAGCAGCTGCATAAGTTCCTTTTGGTATTCTTTGATGATTTGCTCATATATAGCAAGACTTGGGAGGATCACTTAAGATAGCTAGATGAGATCTTGACTATCATGGAGGAGCAGTCACTATATGCTAAGGCCTCGAAGTGTGAGTTTGGCCTTAAGGAGATTTTGTACTTGGGGCATGTGATGAGTGCATAGGGGGTACAGGTTCACCAAGAGAAAATTCAAGCAATACTCGATTGGCCAGCACCCAGGACACTCATAGAGCTGCGAGGATTCTTTGGGTTGTGCAGCTATTACAGACGCTTTGTGAGGGGGTTTTCGCAGTTGGGAGCACCTTTGATAGATCTCACTAAGAAGGGTGCATTCAGTTGGTCTGATGAGGAACAACGAGCTTTTGACAAGCTTAAGGAGGTGATGAGTAGTTTCCTAGTCTTGGCACTTCCATACTTCACTGAGCCATTTGTTTTTGAGTGCGATGCATCAGGTGAAGGTATAGGAGTAGTTTTGATGCAGAACATGCACCCCATTGCTTTTGAGAGTTGCAAGTTGAGAGGACCTAAGAGACTTTACTCCATATATGATAAGGAGATGCTCACCATTATGCATGCGTTGGAAAAGTTCAAGCAATACTTGGTTGGAGGAAGGTTTGTGGTGAGGACCAACCAGAATAGTCTCAGGTATTTTTTGGAGCAAAAATATTTGAACGAGAGGTAGAAAAAATGGGTTAGTAAGATACACGCCTATGATTTCGATATAGAGTATGTGAAAGGGAAGAAGAATGTTGTTGCTGATGCCCATTCTAGGAAGCCTGCCCTTTGTTCAATTTCAGGGATTTCAATTGATTGGAAGTCTCTCTTGTTAGTTGAGTACTCCAAGAATAAATTTGCATGTGAGGTGATGGATGGGTGAGTTCAGGATGACAGGTACCAGGTTGTGGATAATGTGATCTTCTACAAGGACAAGATCTACTTGGTGCCAGAGTCTAAATTGAAGGAGAAGATACTAAAGGCTTCACATGACACTCCTTTAGCAGGCCATCAGTGCTACTTTAAGACATATAGACAGGTCAGAGAGAGGTTCTCTTGGAAGGGCCTCAAGGAGGATGTTTTGAGACATGTTAGGGAGTGTGTGACTTGCTAGTAGAACAAGTCTGAACACTCACATCTAGCAGGTCTATTGCAGCCATTGCCCACTCCAGAGCAGAAGTGGGAAATCATTTCCATGGACTTCATCATAGGTCTACCCAAGGTACATGGGAGAGATTGCATTTATGTGGTGGTGGATCGGTTGACAAAATATGCTCACTTGTTTGCTATACCTAGAGAGTATAGGGCACCATAGGCAGCTGAGTTATTTTTCAGAGAGATCTTCAAATTGCATGGGCTACTGAGGTATATAGTCAGTGACAGGGATTGTAGATTCTTGAGTGTTTTTTGGTAGGAGCTTTTTAGATTGGCAGGTACTGAGTTGACCCCGAGTACGAGCTATCACCCTTAGACAAACAGGTAGACTGAGATTGTGAATAAATGGATTAAGGGTTACCTACGCAATTACATTTCAGGTTAGCAGAGAGCATGGATTAAGTGGTTGCATTTGGGAGAGTATTGCTATAACACCACTTATCATATGTCGATTGGGATATCACCTTTCTGAGCATTGTATGGATATGATGCACCATCATTCATGGACTTGGATTTTGAGGAGAGCTGAGCTCCTAAGGCTAAGGATTGGATTCAGGAGAGCTAGGACATCTTGAGAGCACTCAAGGATAATTTGCAGGTGGCACAAAATCAGCATAAGACTTAGCTGATAAGCATAGGGTTGAGCATAGTTTTGAGGTTGGAGACTTGGTCTACCTTCATTTGCAGCCCTACAGACAGCCTTCTTTGAAGATGAGTGGGGTGGAGAAGCTCAAGCTGAGGTTTTATGGACCCTATAGGATCGTCAGGCATGTTGGGAAGGTAGCCTATGGGTTGGAGCTGCCAGAGAGCAACAAGATTCACAATGTATTTCATGTTTCGTGCCTCAAGAAGGCACTTGGATAGTGGGTTACTTCATCGGAGTTGCTATCGTTGGATGAGGAGGGACATTTGGTCCTAATCCTTGAGGAGATATTTGATACCCGGGAGAAGAGATTGAGGAATAGGGTGGTTAAGGAGTATTTGGTGAGATGGAGAGATTTGCCAGGAGAGGATGCCACGTGGGAAGGAGAACAGATTCTATAGCATCCTAGTTTGCAATTGCTTGGGGACAAACAATTTCGGGAAGGGAGGACTGTAATGTCCCCTTCTCAGTAGGCACCCCGAAGATCGTTTAGCCTTTATTTATTCTCGAAGGCTAAAAGGAGAAATAATGGAATAGTGATTAAATTAATTATTTGTAAAGTTATCTCAATAAAATAATATCATAAGATAGCTTTATATTTAACTAATTTAATAAAGTGACTAAAATAAAACAATATATCATAAAGTCACTTTGGGGAATAAAATAATATTATTTTCTAGAAGCTTCTTGAAGGTGATTGAAAATTCTTTATAAGGAGCTGAATGCAAGCCATTTGATCATGTCTTGAGTTATTTTATTTTCTACCTGTGTGGTGAGAGCTTGAATGCTTGCATTGTCCGAGGGTTTGAATACTCTAGGATATCGGTTTCGGTTGTGAAAGATCAACCCTAGTTGGAGATTTGTGAGGGAGATAATTCAGTCTTCCTATTTGGGCAACATTGCAAGATTTAATGGTCTTTGACCAAATTTTGGTGGAGTGTAAGAAGTTCGATTTTTGAAGAAGACAATTGCAGAATTTTGAAGATCATTTTCAGTCATTGAAGAGTTCGATTTTTGGAAGATAGCTTTGGTGAATTTTTGAGGAGCATTTTCAGTTATTGTGGCAAATCGAATTTATCATTTGAAGATCGATTATTGCTGGAAAAATTGTAGTTTGGGTGGTGCTATTGCATTTCAGTCAAGTTCGATATTTGGAGGTTATGGATACTTATTCGTGTTCTATTTTTCTTGGAGACAAATCGCAGGCCTTCAAGTAATATAGGTGCTGCACCTTGGCACCAAGATAATTCAACTTTGGAGGGATTGGATTTATTTTGTGGAGACTTTTTATAGCTGGGCACAGTCGAGTTTGAAGACAAATTGTGAAGGACAAATTGTGGCTTCCAAATCAGTCAGTTGCTGCCATCAAATTGCAAGGCGATAATCAGGTTCTCCAATTCGCACTGTATATATTTTGCATTAGTAATTACATCTAGTCCCATGTAGATCATTGTCACTACAGCAGTCAATAAATCGCTATCATTGTAGCTTCTAGTGAATGCATCTCTAAAATATTACTGTCATTCAAAACTGGGTCATATCTTCATTGTAAATTGCATCCTTTTAAGGGCGATTAGTTGTGAGCATCATTGACAAATATTGTAATCAGCTTGGAGTCTTTTCATTTGCAATACTATTCAATATGGAGTTTGGAGTTTGCATAGGAAGTGTTTGACAAAATGTCCATTTGTTGTAACTGTACAATTGCATGAGTTTTCAGTCATATAATTTGGAAAAAATCAGAAAATTACTTTGCATAGCATCCTGCTTTCATTTGCAGTCATTTGGCATATTTAGATAAGTCTTTAGAGTCTTTTCGTGCACCTTATCATCACACAAAAAGGAAAAACAAAACCAGTAAACATTTACTAGCGGAAAGAAGTTTGCAAGACAATTGTTTGACAAAATTGCCAAGCATCAAAAACAGAAAATAAAGATCAGATTTGGCAATGGTCTTTACATTCTTGGCAGGTTATACACAGAAATTATAAGGAATGGCTTTATATGCCCATGATCTTGTCTTGTATTATCTTTCTTGGATAAGATATTTTCAGTTTACAAATATTAAACCTTTGTGAGGCAAAAATCAGACACTATGACGTTTTGGAAAACCTTAGGTATTTGTTCAGATCAGCAAACTGTAAAATCATTGTCCTAGGGTTTTGACAAGGTCAAACAACCATGGTTGAATCTCTAAGTCAAGATATGATCAAATCTTACACAAGAACTCTTTGACATCAGCAATAAACCCACAGAAACTATCATTGAGATCTGCCAAGCATAAGGTTAAAAAATGGCTGGTAGCTGCCATGAAATCCTCAAATTCGACTCTTGAATCTGCATTCAAACTAGGATCTCTGTGACAGCAACATCATGTTCAGATCTCATCCCATTGCTTGCTGACAAATGGTCTGAAACTATATGATTTCACCCCAAAAACAAAACTGCTCACATGAAATGCTGGGAGTGCTACAAATCTGATTGAAGCTTTGCTGTTTTACTTTTGACTGCTCTAATCTTCTGATACATGCTTGAAATCTGGATCATTCACTGTTAGTAAAGCTGCTATTACACCTCTCCTAACAGCTTATGTTCTAAGGCAACGAAAAATCTGATTTTTTACAGCTTTGAGGGCTGGAGCCTTGCTCTAACCTGTGAGGCACACTTTTATCATGTTCTTAGCACTTAAAATTTTTGAGACACCTATTTGTCACGAGTTTCTCACCTCAATCTGTCCTCCATGTAGCAGGTGCACTTATCATTAGAATATGGCATTTGAACTTGTGATTTTCTTTTCTTAAAACTATAGTGCACCTTTTCACCATTCCAATCACTCAATGCAGGTAGATGCATGTTTTATCCATACATGTCACTTAAAATCTCGGTTTTTCACACTTTTCTTCTATGTTCACCGCTTAAACTTACCTTCAGGCGTGTGGAAAACTTCATATTGCTACTTAAGTTTATGTAATGTCCCTTATTGGGAGTGCCCTAAATTTTCCCTAAACCCTTAATTTTTAAATGAACAAATAAGTTAGAGAATGTCTTTTCACCTGGTTGAAACCTTGATGGAAGTCCTGCACATAGATTAGAACCATTCACCATAATCAAATTACCCAATAGAACAGAATCGTTTATCACAACAATAATAGTTGGTAGTTTGCCATCACTAGGTATCAATAAACAATTGACCAGTTGTCAATTCAATCACAAAGTACTCTAACATCCTTGAAGAATTCGATCCACCATGATGGAGGAGTGAGATTGCGGAAGGTGTCCTGGTAGCCAACTCCCCCAAGCCCAACGACGATACCCTAATGAAGGCCGTACCCCCTTGGCCCTTTGTGGGCTCATCTTGTCCTCCCCCCGCGCGCCCCCTTCCCCCCCTACCCCCCAACCATGCCGGGTGGCGTACCTAGAAGAGGCCCACTTGCTGTAATTCTTTGGCAATCTCCATTCCCTCATGATCGATCTCCTTATATTGACTCCACCTTGAGGATGTTCAATCATGGGGGATCATGGAAGAGGGGGGAGTTTGAAGGGGTGTCTTAGCCTCCTTGACCTCATGTGGCACATGCCATTCATATGAGGTGGCCCCATGTGGCGCATTGTAATGACCCGAGGTCCGAACCATTCGATTTTTTGATTTAATCGTTAAGTGTTGACAATGTAAACATGTTGTCAACCTGTCCCTTGTAACATTTCTTTTAAATCTGCTTTATTTTTATAGATTAGTATATCAAAATGAGTCAAACACTATCTTTGAAAGTGAAGAGTATTAGCTTGATTGTTGGCTAACAATAGGGCAACAATAATGATTACTGATTCTTATTATTATATCTGGAAATTAATATAATAAGAAATTCACTGTTTCTGATTGAATGCTTTAGATACATATGATGGATCGATATATGTTGTACCCAAACCAAATTTTTGCTTCATCAAGGCATTTTGCATAAAAGAGTCTAAACCTTGATAAAATGATGTAAAATACAGTTTTGGGCAATATCAAGCATGGAGTTTTTCGCGGTGAACCCAGGGGGCGTCCCCTCTAGGCCCTAGCGTCTGGAGACGGGGACGTCCCGGAGACATGGGGACGGCGTTCCCACGTTTCCGGCGGCGCCACCATTCCTCAGCTCGCCGCCGGAGACGCCTGGGCGTCTCCGAGACGCCGAGGGAGACGCCTGGGCGTCCCTCGAGCGTCTCGGGGACGCCCAGGCGTCTCCCGCGTTGGACAGCCATTTGCAACATTAAAACTCAATTTTTAAAGATTTTTTTAATAGTCTATTTCTTATGTTCGAACCCTAAGGGCATGTGGGGCCCATCTAAACTCTAACATGCCTTCAAAAGGCCCTCTAATCTTCATTTTTATTCACATTTGCATTTCTACTTGTTTGCTACAGCAAGAAGAAGAAGAGTGAAGGCTGAGCAAAGAGTGATTGGAGGAGTGAAAGGAGTGATTGCAAGTGAAAAAGGAGTGTCAAGGAGCAAGAAGAAGAAGAGGAGGAAGATTCTTCACCTTGTTGAAGAGATTTTTCAAGCAAAAGGTAGGGTTTTTAACTTATTTTTTATTTTATTTTCTGATTTTCAATGTTCTAAGTTCTTTCATTTCTTGTTGTTTCATTTTTTAATTTTTCTTATTTCATTTCTAAATTCTAAATTCTTGTTGTTCCATTTTCTAGTTTCTAAATTAATTTAGAATCTTAGATTTTGTTTTGCAATATAAAATTTGTTGGAAAATTTAAAATATAGAGTTTTATTTTTTAATTTTAAAGTAGGGCATAGGCTGAAACTATGTGTTTATTGAATTTTTTTTCATTTTGTGAAATGCAGTGTCAAAATGAGCTCCCATAGTCATGAAATGAGTGAGCATGAGATGGAAACTGATTCTCATAGTGCAAGCCAATCAGAATATGAACCTGAGCATGAGGATGAGCACAATGAGGGGGGTGAGCAAGGGTCAAATCCAGAAGGGCATACTAGTTCCATAGCTAGTGCACCAGTTTCTACTGATTGCCCTTCCCAGGTTTTGGCAAAGTGGGCTAGGGGTTCTTATGATCCCAAATCTCCTCTCAAACAGTTTGCAACAAGAATAACAGCCCCAACGTCATCAACTGGTGGTACGAGGAAATGGCAATGCAACATTTGTGGTGATGATTGGTTTGGGAGCATCACCAGAGTTAATGCACACTTCCTCTTTTGGCCAGGAAAGGGTGTGGGAGCATGCGAATTTTGAAGGACCCTAAAAATTTGAAATACAGAATTGAATTCAACAAGCTTTGGGGTGTTCCAGATGACCTGGCAGTTCCAATGCCTACTACCTTGTCTGGTAGGCAACATATTCAGACTATTCAGCAGATTCAGGAGCAGCAAATGCAGACGCAACCACGTACTTCTACTCCTACATTGCATCAGAGAGCAGGAACATTGTCAGGGTCAGCCTCAGGACCGTCATCCACTTATAGCACTATGGCTGCATCACAACAGGGCAAGGGGAAACGCAAGATGCAAAGTCAGCCTAACCCCATAGCTGATTTATTTAATGTGCACCTGAGGGATCAGATAGATGATTCCATTGGCAGGTTCTTTTTTGCCAATGGAATCCCATTCCATGTAGCTCGATCTCCTTATTATAAGGAGATGATGTCGATGGTGGCGAAGGGAGGATCATCATATGTGCCACCAGGTGAGCACAAATTGAGGACCACGATCTTGGATAACAACTATGCCAAGATCAATTCATTGATGGAGACGATGAGGGCATGTTGGGAGGACTCTGGATGTAGCATAGTTATGGATGGGTGGACGGACATTAGGCATCGTCCACTCATCAATGTTATAGTTACATGTTCAGAGGGGCCATTCTTTCTCAGGGCAGTTGATTGTTCAGGGCATCGAAAAGATGTTGATTTTCAGTTTGAGATCCTTCGGGCAGCTATTGAGGAGATTGGGCCACAAAATGTGGTCCAAGTAGTGACAGATGCAGCACATGTGTGCAGAGCTGCAGGGAGGCTTATAGAGGCATCATACAGACACATTTGGTGGACTCCATGTTGTGTGCATGCCATGAACAATGCACTCAAGGACATGGGGAAGATTGAGTGGATTAGAGGAGTGGTCAGCAATGCTAGAGATGTGCAGATGTATATCTGCAACCACCACACTTCACATGCCATCTTCAGGAGCTTCGCGAAGGAGGAGTTCTTGAAACCAATTGAGACCAGATATGCATCCTATTTCATTCTTTTGGAGAGAATGCTTGAGTTGCAAGAGCCACTACAAGTCATGGTTATGACACAAGACTGGAATCATTGGGATGGGTCCAGGACAGAGCAGGGGAAGAGGGTGAAGGAGATAGTGAAGAGTGATGCATTTTGGCATGATGCAAAATATATTGTCACCATCATTACACCAGTTGTACAGGTCATCAGATATGGGGATGGGGATGCACCTAACCTTGGGGAGGTGTATGAGTGCATTGATTCTATGCTTAGTCAGATGAGGGCAGTTGTGCGAGAGGACCCCACTTTAGCGTTCTACAATGTTTACATTCAGCCTATTATTCAGCGTAGATGGGACAGCCTAAACACTCCCTTGCACATGGCTGCTTATGCATTGAATCCGAAGTGGTACATGCCTAGGCCTGGGAGAGTTACACCGATTCAGGATGATGAGGTGAAGGAAGGGTTCTTCAAATGCATTGATAGGATGTATGATGTTGAAGCTGCTGGCACCATTCGCACTGAGTGGACGAAATTTGCTACTCTTAGGGGTTATAAGGCTGCAGCAAAGGCGGACATAAGAACTATGGCACAGGAGGATCCGATTTTGTGGTGGACTTGTCATGGACCGAAATCACTGACTACCACACTAGCCATTCGTTTGCTGTCCCAGGTTTCTAGTTCTTCAGCTTCTGAGAGGAACTGGTCTACTTATAGCTTCATCCACTCTCTTAAGAGGAATAGACTTACCTCTAAGAGAGCAGAGAAGCTAGTGGCTGTACATAGTGCCTTGCGTATCACTGACCGCAGGACACGTGTGTACAAGGAGAGCCCAGCAGCATGATGGGATGTAGAGCCAGAGGAGCCATCACAGATTGATGAGGATGAGGATGCTTCAGATATAGGGTTGGTTGGTGTTCCTTTGGCGGATCTTGACCTTGAGGAGTCCAGTGGTTCTAGTGATGAGGAGTTTGCCGACCTCCCGAGGGATGATTAGAGGCCTTTGCCTCCTTCACTACATTTTGTCATTTTGACATTTTGATTTTGTACTTGTTTTGATATCATATAATCATGCTACTCATTGTAATCGTCTTTATAATCAGATATTTTTGATATAATATAATAGAAATCTTCCATTTGCCGATGCAACAATTGTTACATTGTAGTATTGAGTATTACTATTCTAATTTCTAATTAGTAATTCATCATTCGATACTGAAAACTTCAATATTCAATGTTCAATGTTCAAGTACTAATTTAGTATCTCAATTTTGCTATTTTACTTCTTAATAGTCTTATACATCTTTTTATAACTAGCATTTTAAGTACCATATGTATAGTATATAGTATATACACCCCGTCCCCCCTCCCGCCCCCCCGCCACCGTCCCCCCGCCGTCCCCCCGCCGTCCCGAAATTGAGGCCCCTTTGTCCCCGAGTCAGGAAGCCAGATCTCGTGCGTCCCGCTAGATTCCGGTGCCCGATTGGGCTATAGAGGATTTTTGTCAATATTTTGTCGATTAAAAGTCAGTTTTATTGATCAGAACCTGAATCAGAGGCTCAAAATGGAGCATTTCACAATGGAGGAGCGTCTCACGACAGCATTTCACGTTGCACATGGTCATTTCAGTGGTCAAGACGGAGTTTTTAGTGATTAAATTATGAAGATTTCTCAGAGGAAAAGAAAAAAAGCACACCTGTAGCCCAGGGGCGCCCTTCTTTTTGAAGGTCAAGATTTTGTTGAAAATGCTCATGCATACAGTTAAACTCTTCAGAATTGGTTTGGCTATCCGATGAGCTATCCATCAAAGCTTTCCGAGATCCGCAGTTCCGGCAACCAGCGACAGAAGTTGAAATTCCCAAAGTTTCACATATGAGGAATTTGTCCTTTTTCAGCAAAAAGCACGCCTATAGCTTGAGGGCGCCCTTCTTAAAGGGGGGGTAGATTTTGGTATTTTTGGTGGCTAATATAGTCAATCTCTTCATGACTAGTCTGCTTATCCGACGAGCTATCAAACGCAGTCATCCGAGTCCCAGAGCTCCGGCAGCCAACGTCTGAAGATGAGCTTATAATGAAGATTTCACATCTTTGAGCTTCTTCGTTGCGTTTCCAGTGCAACTATAGCTCAGGGGCGCTGGTTAAAATGACCCTTAAGATGGCAAAATTTGCAGACAAGGTCTTCCTGACAGCAGTACTACTCTAGTCCAGCTTTGCATTGCATCATCCTGCCTGTCGATCCGACGTTCCAG
>VDFB02020395.1:0-26685 GCA_007258455.2 Sequoia sempervirens | reverse complement strand
CCAAAGGTTATTCTAATGTCCCCATGTTCAATGTCCTTCTTTGGGCTAGTTTGGTTCTGACTCACTTACTATTTTAGTAAGTACTATATTTAGTAACTGGCCCAAGCGGCAATGCAGTGTAGGGTTTCCTATTTGGGTAGTATGTGGGAGTTGTCTGATGAGCTTTAATGTTTTGGCCAATTTGATATTTGGTGAGTACTTACTATTTTAGCAGTTGCTATTTATAGTAAGTCTATTTCGAGAAACTGGTCCCAGACCCATAGTGTCTTCAGCAGTGTTATTTCTACGATGGTGTTGGAAAGCCTAAGGTTGGATTATTTAGTATTTGCTTTTAATTAGTCACTTAAGTTATTTTTATAAAAATAACTTTATAACTTAAGTGAGGGGGTAGGTGGTCATCGAAAAGTACCTTGGTGCCTAATGAGATAACTTAACGTTGTTTTAGAAGGTTGAATAAGGCAAAATAGTTTCCTTTTGAGCAAGGACGCCCCTTTGAGGAATATTTAATATTGTTTTAAAGTATAAAGCAATATATTAAAAGGCTAGAAAGGGCGTTGGGTTTTTGGAGGGAAAACATTTTGAAACTTCAGTTGCCCTAATTTATCATTGACATTATATAATGATAATCTCATTTTGGGTCTCATTCGGTTTATGTCTAAGTTGGTTACATAACAGGATGCTGCTAGATTTTCTCTAGAGGTCTACAGTTTGGTGTTGAGGACAAAAACCCTCTTCATTTAGGAGCTGGTTTTGGTGGTGAGAGATGCACCCTAATCAGTTGGGTGTGATTCCACTTAGGGGTCACTTTGTGCTTCACAGATATTCTGATTTCTAGTGTTTTGGGCAAGGAAAGATGAAGATATTCAAATACTTTTGAGGTGATGCTTTTGGGTTTGCTGTGTGGAAGCTTGGCTTTGTTTGGGTTTGGTAGGGTTTTGATCTTCAAGGTGATTTTCAGTGGTTTGAAGCTTCTTTTGAGTTTTCTCCAGAGGTCTACAGTTTGGTGTTGAGGACAAAAACCCTCTTCATTTAGGAGCTGGTTTTGGTGGTGAGAGATGCACCCTAATCAGTTGGGTGTGATTCCACTTAGGGGTCACTTTGTGCTTCACAGATATTCTGATTTCTAGTGTTTTGGGCAAGGAAAGATGAAGATATTCAAATACTTTTGAGGTGATGCTTTTGAGTTTGCTGTGTGGAAGCTTGGCTTTGTTTGGGTTTGGTAGGGTTTTGATCTTCAGGGTGATTTTCAGTGGTTTTGAAGCTTTTTCTGAGTTTTCTGGGCATTATCATTACCATGGCAGAATTTGATTAATCATTCATAACTTCATATTGGCTCGAGATACCATTCTAGGTATTGGTTATTTGGAAGCTCCTATCCTAGGCACCCCATAGCATATATCCACATGAATTTATTGGTGAAAACCTTATTTGTTAGAGCAGATCGCCCTCCTCATGTGGCCACCATATTTGAGGTGAATTTCCAGATTTCAGGTCTACTGTGTTAAAGCCTTTTCTCTGCCATCGTGGGGTCTGAAAGTGTGGTCATTGGCGTTGAGGATTGCAAGGGGGTCACTGACTGTCATTCGGGTATTGTTTGTTGCAAGTTGAAGACCTAATATTGCTGTATGAGCTCCTCATACCAGGTCTGAAAACACTCTTATGTTTGCTGGTGTTTAAACTCAGTCACCTCATACATTTCCAGGCCTTAATCTGCCAGCATGGAGCTTGAGGAGTTGGTCTTTGAGCGTGGTGTTTACAAGGGAATCACTGCCTATCTCTTGGGAGTTGAATAAAGAAAATTTTGAGAATTTATATTGCTGTTAGAGCTTCCTTTCCAGGTCTGATCTATTATTTTCTGAGTCTGATATACATTTGTATAAGTCTAATTTCTGAATGTTAAATCTGAAAATTCTGATATGATGTCCAATGAAATATACTTCTGAAAGTTGTATCTATTTGCAAGTCAGTTATTCTAGTTTCTTTTCCATGCTTTGTGTTATCTTTATCATGAATGCAAAACAATGAATGGCATTTGAAAACACAAGCAAACATCAGCAAACAGAAAACAAAAAACAATTAGGGGCAGACATTACAGTTACTCTCGTACAATTATGTGAAGGAATCCTACTCAGTCTCCCAACCTACCTCATCTAGGGAAGGTTGTCTTGATTTTTCCACTTGGTCGAAAAAATCGACCCACACTTTGTTGAGTAATGGTAAGTGCTTGGCTATCTCCTCCCACTCTCCCTCTGTACTTTGTCTTGTAGTGGAAATGTTTTTGTTTCTCCAATTACGGCTCCAACTTCATCTTCTTTCTTGGAAGGAGCTCTAACTTTGAACTTGTACTGTTGAGGTTTCTTCGGCTATTTCTTGTAGTCTTCTTCTACGCTCTCTTCACTCGATGATCCTCAAAGATCGCTTGATCTCTTGGTCTTGACCACCTTGTGGTCTCTTCCCACCATTATTGGGAGCTAAGGACATGAATCTTTTAAATCTGACACGAATTTGTTTAAGGCAACGACACCAATGTTTACTCTCCTATCTGATAAAATGAATACTTGAAATAATGAACAGAATTAATAATGCATACCAAATAGAGGAGTAAAAGTATATCTTTATTCGCACATGAAGTTACTACAAAAATAGACCAATGATATTAATATATACGTATTAATTATTAGAACTATAGTAAGTTCCTAGTTTAATGCTCATATCTGTAATGGCACTTGTCATGCCCATTTTAATGCTTTCGTTTCTTTCAGTTCCTTGTTTGTTAAGTCTTTCAGATAACTCATAATCACATCCCCGTAATTAGTGCATCTCTTCATTGTAATCTATATATTCGTGATCTTATGTTAATATATTGTTCTGATATTTAATCAACATGGTATCAGAGCGAAGGTTCAATCCTGGGTAGTGTCTGAAGAAGTTCGCGACTTGTTTGGCCTCCATTTCTCTGTATTTTCTGAAGAGTTTCGTTGGCGTTTCAAAAGGATTTCGGCTCGCGTTTTTTTATTTCAACTAGACGCGTTTTTGAGCAATTTTTAGATGGGCATCGGGTTTTTTGCTTCCTGCAATCGCATTTTTTGAAAAACACAGCTCTTTTTCAGCCCGCGCAACTATGTTTTGAGAGATTCTTTTACGTTTTTAGGGCTTCAATTGGGCGCGCGACTTCTGATTTCTTTTCTTGCCGTGTTTCTTTTGATGATTTTTGCCTGCGTTTTTGAAGATATTTTTGGTCGCGTTTTTCAGCATTTTTTTGGCGCCATTTCTAGTCGTTTTCTATGCGACACAATTTGTTGTGAAAGATTTTTCTCCATTTTTCTGGGGGACGGGATCTGCTTTTTCTGAGCCACGACTTAAGAAGGGTTTTTTGACGTCTTTTTCTAGGTGATTTCTTCATTTTAAATGACCATTTTTGTGCACGGCTGGGGTTTGGTGCTACCTCTCCTGGCATCTAGGGTTTCTACTCTCTGCTAGACGTGATTTTCAGTCCCTTTTGTGCCGCGATTTTCAGTGATCTCTGCATTCTTTTTCTGGGAGTTTGGATCTGCTTGGTTTCGGCTAGGGTTTCTACAATAAACCCTCTATTTGAAGTCGAAATTTTTTTTCTAATTGCAGATTTGTTGTGGGTTTTTCGAGATCTTTTCTAGGTCACCACTATTTTTTTTTGGGTACTTCAAAATTTGTGCCTTGGTATCCGTGCCTTAAAATTTGTGCCACGTTCGCATGATTTCATGGCAATTTGAAAAGTTCTTTGAACCAGTTTTGACAAAAATTCTGGGAATAATCAAATTTTTGTATAGAATTTTCGAAAAAAAAATTCTTCAAAAATTTACAGAGTTTTGGATTACCTCGTATTTCGTGCTTTGGAAAACGGGAGGGATGGCGACTTTGTCCAATATTATGTTGAAAAGTTTGCAGAGGTTCAATGGAAAGAATTACAACACGTGGAAGCAGAGGATGCTTACCATCTTTGAGTACCGGTGTCTAGATGCGCTTGTTCTTGGTACAGAAGTTCGTCCCACTACTGTTGGGAAGGATGAGGACAAGTATGATGGAAGTAATAAAGAGGCAATCATGCTTCTTAAATTATCTATCACCGATGACATGTTACCAGAAATACCTTCTGGTAAATCTGTTGCGGAGATCTGGAAGCATCTGAAAGATCTTCATGAGACCTCAGACAAGGGAAGGGCTTTCTTTCTGAAGAATATGCTCTTTTCTACTATGATGGATGACCAAGTGTCTTTGCAGGAGCACTTGATGACAGTAAAAAATATTCGCGATCAATTGGAGGCCATTCGTCGTAAGGTAGAAGAGGAGGATATGGTGGTGATCACTTTGAAAAGTTTGCCACGTTCCTATAACCACTTCATCGAAACACTCAACATTACATCCACCAGTGTTGACTTGAAGTTTGATGAGATGTGCAACAAGCTTTTACAGCAGGATCGGTGGAAGAAGCAGTTTGGGAGCAGCAGTGACTCTCCAAGTGTTGAACAAGCATTTACTGCCAAGGACGTCGGCAAAGGCAAGTCCACTCAACAGAAAGGACGAGGCGATTTGAAGGAGGGCTCCAAGGAGTCTTTTACTTGCCATTACTGTAGGAAGATTGGTCATATACAGAGGTATTGCAGAAAGCGGTTGGCTGATGAGAAGTCCAACCAGGAAGCATCTCAACAAAGTGCTCACATAGCGAAGCAAACTGAGCAGAAGCAGGAGTCTGCACACTTTGCATTTTGATGACCAGCACAATATGGGTAGACTTAGTTTTTTTTTTTAGTTGAAAGATTGAGCATTAAAGGAGGGCATTAGAACTATAGTAAGTTCCTAGTTTAATGCTCATATCTGTAATGGCACTTGTCATGCCTATTTTAATGCTTTCGTTTCTTTCAGTTCTTTGTTTGTTAGGTCTTTCAGTTAAGTCATAATCACATCCCCGTGATTAGTGCATCTCTTCATTGTAATCTATATATTCGCGATCTTATGTTAATATATTATTCTAATATTTAATCAACATTAATATATATATTTGTTTATGGATGCCTTGTTTGGAAAGGATTGACTTTAAATACGTGTTAAGTTGCTTTGGATAAGCTTGCATGTTTCTTGGTTGAATCTTGTTTTGGTGAAACCTTTTTTTTTGGATTATTCTTCTATATTCTATATTGCAATTTATATGATTGTGTTCTATTTAAACTATATGTGGCTTGTCAATACTATACGTATGTAGCATGAAATGTGAAATGTGGAATATGTTGATGCCTTGAAATACTTTAGATGGAAATGTTAGTTGACATAGGTGGTTAGCTTGGTTATTCTTGGGGTTAGAATAATCCATGGGAAAGGGTGTAACCTAGTTAGTCAAGTTATTATGTCATCACTTTCTTCTTTTTGGGATGTATGTAAAGAGTATGAATGGTAAAAACCAAATCGAACTAGAAAGGTGGGTGAGCATGTGACCTCCACTCTAAATTCTGGGTGATAAATACTTTGGCCAAAGTAGTGTAAATAGCCACTGTTTACACTGTCAATTCACTGTGATCAAGGTTTGCATACTAGACAAGGAATGTCATACATGTAGGTTGTAGCCACTGTATGGAAGCTCTAGTTATGTGGGACACAACACCATGCTCTGGGAAGGCTAGTATTATGAGGTTACCAAACCAATCTCTTCGTCGAAGGGTAGGGCCATCTTACCAGTTAGGTAGATGTGTGAGGGACCGCAGTAAGTCCATGGTTGGTGGAAAAGCACTTGAGTGATACTCTCCCTCATGCAGTTGGCGGCCAAGATTTGAGGAAGGACATATAGACCATTCATACTTCTATTTCAATAAGCTCGTAGAAGCTATGTATGCAGTCATGTATCCATATCTAAGGAAATTGTAAATGTGAAATGTTATTTCGTAATTATGAATATGAAATCAATTCTTGGGTTTTGCAATGTTTCGCTGTAATGCAATGGGAAAGTTTGGAATGAGGTTATCTCAAATGTGCAAATTGTTTTGGATAGAAAAGAAAAAAATTATTGCTAAGTGTTGGCTTCTTAAACTATTCACTTGTGGATAAAACATAGTAAAAATTATTGGGTAGAACAATGGGCATGTTACGCTACAAGTCACTTTCATAAACTGTTCAATCCAATTTGCAGCCTTACACTGGGGTACAAAAGATATTCTACATCATACCAGTGATTTTCAAGTAATTATTTCATATGATTTTAGTTGTTTCTAAGTGTTTGACAAAATAATATTATTCAAAAATGTTGGATTACCATCTTTGGATTTGGTTCTAAAATATTTGCTATCGAATATCATTCATCATTGTATATTGGATGGTTCACTACCAATAATTGTTCTTACTTTTTCTGAAGATCCTTGGATGGTTCACCCCCAAATACCATTTTAATTATAAGAAGGTCCTAGTCAGTTCACCATTAGACCCATTGCATTTCATTATCCGCCAATTTCATGTTGAGTTGATGGCCCATTTTGGCATTTGATCAAATCCACATGCAACCACCCATTTTAGCTTGATCATATTCCGCTTGTAATCTACCAGTGGCTCTTGCATTTCCATACTGATTGTAAATTGGACAGATAGCCGCCAATATTTTTCTTGTAATCTACCAATGGCTCTTGCATTTGCATACTGATTGTAAATTGGACAGATAGTTGCCAATATTTTTCTTGTAATATTTCTTTGTCCTCATCTACCTGTGTGTGTTCTCACCTTGCCCACCATCGGATCTTGGTGATCAAAAAGAGTAGAATTTGAATAATTGCAAAAAGAAAATTGTGGATTTAGCTAATGCCCTACCCCACATTGGAAGTTGATGTAGAAGAGTTGATCAAGACGACAAAGCCCCCACAAATTGAAGGAAGTCTCTATTTTGAGATAGGGTCTAAAGACTCCCTGATAGAAGAAGAGAAGGAAGCATATGAGAGCAATATTTGAGGTATCACAATGTTCCTTGGGGACACATCCAAAGGGTTTTTGGGTCCTTCCCTAGAATAGGGATGTCTTGGGAGCATCAGCACAGGGACAAAATGTCTCCCTGCTATCTCCTACATCTAGACCCCCATATAGGCCCCTACCTAGGATGGCTCTACATTCTCCTTTGGAGTGGAATCCAAAGACAACCTATCATCCCAAGGTAGCTAAGGGACATCCAAAACATCCCCTGCATCCTAAACCGAAAAGTGGGATGCACCAAGGTTCCTGATTGAAAAACATACAAAAACCCTAGCCCTTGGTCTATTGCAATCACCAAATGAGGAAGAGGAAGAAGAAGAAGAGGAAAAGGAATAGGAAGAGTAGGTATATTCCCATTTCCCAATTCCCAATTTCAAGTTTGTCTCAAAGTTCAACCTAAATAATTACTTTTATCTTCACATCTTTAGGTTTCTACTTTAAAGTTCAAGCTAAATAGTATTTTTTTTAAGTTTCCATAAATACTAAATAAATAATGCTAAATGAGATTGAACTTGTGTGCATCCTCTACTTCTATGCCTCGTTCAATCTAAATTAAGAGAAATAGAAAACAAATCTTGTACCTTTTTTAATTACACAAATATTAAATATTAAATATCATAATGCTAAATGGGATTGCAACTTTTGTGTATCCTTTCCTTTAGCGCCTTGTTCTTAAGTAAGAAGAGCAAAAGGAAAGTCATTGTCTTTATACAAGCAATGATTGTTTTTAATTTTTAGTTTCAAAGTTTTCATCAAATGGGAGTCTTGATATTTCAAATAAAGATTGTAACTTCTATGTATCTTTGCTTCTCTGTCTCATTGTAATATCCCTTTTTGGGATTGCCCTGAATCTTGCCCTAGAATCACAAGTTTCAATGTAGTTAGGGTTATAACTTACCAATTAAATGATTTAACTAAGATAAATCTTGATTTAGGTCATGCAATCATGTTAGATAATATTGGAATATAATTCATATGATCAAACATATATAAATATTAGAACCATGTAAATACATAACTATTAAACTACACCATATCCATAATGCATAATGGGAGCTTAATCATAATAGGAATTGGATGGGAAACATGATAAGTCCACCCAAAGCTATCCAGCTAAGCCCAAGAACGTGCAGCATCCAAACTAAGACAACTTGCCCCTTGGCCCCAAGCGGCAGGAATGTCCAAGCTAAAACAATTCCACCCTTGGGGTGGCCTACTTAGTGGATAAACTTGTATCTACATTCTCTATCCATGCTGCCTTATCCATCCTCCTTATGATTGAGACTCCTTGAATCCATCCTAACAACCAGTCATAGTTTGGCTTGATAGGAAAGCCTTGAAAAGGGTGCCTATAAACTACTCAACCTATCTAAGCCCAAGAGCGCGCGACATCCAAACTAAGACAACTTGCCCCTTGGCCCCAAGCGGCAGGAACATCCAGACTAAGACAATTCCACCCTTAGGGTGGCCTACTTAGCATGGGAGAGCCCGTAAATTGCATCTCCCTAACTTGTTTCCTTCAACCTTACGTTTGACTGATAAAAGACAACAATAAATATATCACAATAATCATGATAGAGCATACCACAATACTTGCTAAAATATAACACTGCTATATTCTAAGATGCAAATATATTAATGATTGCTGACTTATGCCCTTGTCTGCTAACTGCAAATAATTATGTTTGATCTACTCCAATTGCCTTGCTGTTTGATTTGTTCTTAATATTCAGAAGATATTGCTTAGTGTAAATCAAACGAATAAGAATCTATTATCCATATTCATATTAAAGAACCCTAAATACTTATAAGGCTCAATAATTTTTGCAAGCATCATTGTTGACTAATCATATATATATATATATATATATATATATATAATTTCTAATTGATATGAACTTATATATTTATATTAAACTTCAATGCTATTAGATTTCCACAATCCATGTTATCAAACAATTTTTATACTTATGGATTAGATTGTGTGCCAATTTTTTAATCAAAAATTGGCACACAATCTAATCCAGAAGAATCCAAAAGCATAAAAATTGTTATATTAAACTTACTTCCCTTATTATTGATTTATAATTTGTCTTCATATATATCTCATTGAACGATCTTCTACATACTTCTTGATATATGCTCCAATCCCAAATGATATTCTATTTCTTTTGCTCTGCTGTTTTTATTCAGATTGCTAATTGATTTCTATTCCTCCATTCATTCCTTTCCTTTTATATCCTTATTTTAATATGAAAGGATGCATCTCTTTAGAAGAGAGATATCCTTATGAATAGGCATGTCTCTGCCTTTAACTAATTAATCACTGCCTTTCCACTAATAAACAAAGCGTTGCCTTTTACTTATTAATCACTACATTTATTTGAATTAATCGCTGTCTTTCCTAATCATCTTGCTACAACTCATTAAGATATTTGCTGCTCTTTGGATAATAATACTTACGGTATTACTAGTGATCGCTGCATTTAGAATTACTAGGCATTGATGCCCTCTGTCCAATATTTATAGTGTTGTGAAGCCTATCTTAATCGATTGTTATGAGTCATTGACCGCCATTGCATTTGCCTAAGAAATAAGATCAGGACTGTTTAGGGTAGCGATTTGGCAGGGACATAACAATCCACCCTGCCCAAGATTGCTTGTCCTCAAGCAATTTTAGTTTGTCACTGAATCATTTTTTCCAATACCTAGATCCCCAAATTAACTTCCTATATTTGTAATTTTTAGACATTATTCCTTGTTGTAATGTAATCGATTTCTATTGTGATGTCTTGATATTATTTGGTTATGTCCGACTTTATACTACAATGAAGTAGTTGTTAGTATACTTGTCTCAACTTAACTATTAAGAGGGCTAACATTGTTCTCTAAAGTATGAGGACAATTTATTGTCCGATATCCTTTTGATTCATGTGCTCTTATACCCCAAAACTCTCAACAACAAAACCAAAAGTTGGAAATTGGCAAGACCTATTACTTAAGACAAGTTTTCTCTCATTTCATTACCACAAAGATCCTAGGTACAAATTCATCATTACCCTAAAATCAAGATCCTGCTCCTTTGTGCAAAATCATCTTTGCATTTGTGTAAAGGACCTAGATGTTTGAATGGAAACTTCCCTTAGATAAAGTATGTTTCATTTTGTGTAAACATTCAAACAAGGATTGAGGCAAGTTTGTCTCTAATGAGGATGTAATATAAAATAGCTTGTAACACAAAACATCCGTCATACCCATAGGTAATTAATGATGTGTTATAACCTTCTAACTGTATATTTCCTAGACAATACTTAAGTACGAATTTATTGGATTGATCCAGTCTAAAACGAAAGATGTACAGTAGTTTAGCATAGGAGGACTTAAATTTATATGTTTACCCTAATATCCAATTCTTGTCCCCTCTTCCAAATCAATTGGAGGTTATTACTCCTCTTTGACATATCCCCATGTTTGGTACTGAACTTTTATTTTCATTTCTTGGGAAAGTATTGTTTTATTTCACCTGATTCATTTAAGCAATTTATCTCCAAGTTTGAAAGCTGAGAATGATCCAGGGATTTGTGAGTTATGGACCCATAATGTAACTTAGCATAGACTTATGTAATAATTTTGTTGGAGTTTGATTTGTATCAAGTTCATGAATTTAGAGCTACTCTAATCAAGAAAAAGAGCTTAGGAAAAGAAGACCCTTGGATGAAATGATCTACTCTAGATATTACATATAGGGGTGAATTTGGTCCACAAGGCAAAGTTCACTAGATCAATTTTGTAGGTTACAAGGTAAATCATATGTGGTATGAACTTGATTGTACATTTAATCTTGTCCAAAATGAATAGAACAAATTACTCTTTATTAGAACAATTGTGTTCTTGCCTTGGGAAAGCTTTTGATATTTTGATTGCTTGATGAGTGATGATTGCTTGATTTCTTAAGGGATAGATGAGTGATGATTTCTTAAGGAATGTCAATGAATTGATTAATCCCTTGTATTCATTCCTTGAAGGAGTCACCACCATTCATAATTAATGAATCACCACTCTTCATGGCTGCCTTTGATAATAATACTTTACTTTCAAGTTGACTGTTAGATTTATTTCCTATTGATGGTTCCTTTACAAGGAGATGATTCCCCTTTTTTATATCTTATTGTTGAGGGAGTCATAGTCTTTCACATTTGAAGGGTCACACATCATTACTATTCTTGAGAATCTAATTTAATTCTCTTACAAAATTACTTAATGTTCTCTTCTCGATTGGGTTCTTCAAATGATAGTATGGATGTCTCTCTCAAATGAAAGGCTCTCTCTTTATATTTCAAGTTTGAGGGGAGTCACACCTTTTCACTTAAATAGTTACTACTCTTCATTATTGTATTTGGATATTAATTCAATTTTAGATAAGTTAATTTGTTAGTGCTTCTCAACTCACAAAGCATTTTGACAGGCAAGGTCTTAAGCATTTTCATAAAGAAACATATTGAGTAATCTTGTTGAAGGCACATCCGGCATGAAGCAAACACATAGATATACGCAATACACAAAGTATACATATAAAGACACGTAAGACACGAAGCATGACCCATACATGTGAATACACATAACACATGAAGTATACACAGGAAGCATGAAGCATACACGTGAATACACGTAATACATGAAGTATCCATAGGAAGCATGAAGCATACACGTGAATACACATAATACATGAAGTATACATAGGAAGCATGTGGATACACATAATACATGAAGTACACACATAAATACACGTGAGACACGAAGCATGAAGCATACACGTGAATACATGAAGCATGCACTTAAATACACATAAGTCATGAAGTATACGCATGAATACACGTAAGTTGCATAGTATACACTTGAATACACATAAGTCACAAAGTATACTCATGGATACACATAAGTCGCAAAGTATACACATGAATACACGTAAGTCACATGAATACACATAAGTCACGAAGTATACACATGAGTACACGTAAGTCACAAAGTATATACATGAATACACGTAAGTCACAAGGTATACACATAAGTCGCATGAATACATGCAGGTCGCGAAGTATACACATGAATACATGAAGTCACAATGTATACACATGAACACACGAAGTCACAAAGTATACACATGAATACACGTAAGTCAATAGTAATGTCCCCTTTTGGGATTGCCCCAAATCTTGCCCTAGAATCACAAGTTTCAATGTAGTTAGGGTGATAACTTACCAATTAAATGCTTTAAGTAAGATAAATCTTGGTTTAGGTCATGCAATCATGTTAGATAATATTGGAATATAATTCATATGATCAAACATATATAAATATTAGAACCATGTAAATACATAACTATTAAACTACACCATATCCATAATGCATAATGGGAGTTTAATCATAATAGGAATTGGATGGGAAACATGATAAGTTTGCCCAAAGCTATCCCAGCTAAGCCCAAGAGCGTGTAGCATCCAAACGAAGACAACTCGCCCCTTGGCCCCAAGCGGCAAGAACATCCAAGCTAAGACAATTCAACCCTTGGGGTGGCCTACTTAGTGGGTAAAACTTGTATCTGCATTCCCTATCCATGCTGCCTTATCCATCCTCCTTATGTTTGAGACTCCTTGAATCCATCCTAACAACCAGTTATAGTTTGGCTTGATAGGAAAGCCTTGAAAAGGGTGCCTATAAACTACTCCACCCATCTAAACCCAAGAGCGTGCAACATCCAAACTAAGACAACTCGCCCCTTGGCCCCAAGTGGCAGGAACATCCAGACTAAGACAATTCCACCCTTGGGGTAGCCTACTTAACATGGGAGAGCCCGTAAACTGCATCTCCCTAACTTACTTCCTTCAACCTTACGTTTGACTGATAAAAGACAACAATAAATATATCACAATAATCATGATAGAGCATACTACAATACTTGCTAAAATATAACACTGTTATATTCTAAGATGCAAATATATTAACAATTGCTGACTTCTGCCCTTATCTATTGAGTGCAGATAATTATGTTTGATCTGCTCCAATTGCCTTGCTATTCGATTTGTTCTTAATATTCAGAAGATATTGCTTAGTGTAAATCAAACGAATAAGACTCTATTATCCATATTCATATTAAAGAACCATAAATACTTATAAGGCTCAATAATTGCTGCAAGCATCAATATTGAATAATCGCATATATATATATATAATTGTTTCTAATTGATATGAACTTATATATTTAGATTAAACTTACTTCCCTCATTATTGATTTATAACTTGTCTTCATATATATCTCATTGAACGATCTTCTACATACTTCTTGATATCTGCTAATCCCAAATGATATTCTATTTCTTTTACTGTACTGTTTTTATTCAGATTGCTAAGTGATTTCTATTCCTCCATTCATTCCTTTCCTTTTATATTCTTATTTTAATATCAAAGGATGCATCTCTTTAGAAGAGAGATATCCTTATGAATAGGCATGTCTCTACCTTTAACTAATTAATCACTGCCTTTCCACTAACAAACTAAGCGCTGCATTTTACTTATTAATCACTACATTTATTTGAATTAATCACTGTCTTCCTAATTGTCTTGCTACAACTCATTAAGATATTCACTGCTCTTTGGATAATAATACTTACGGCATTACTAGTGATCGCTACATTTAGAATTACTAGGCATCAATGCCCTCTGTCCAATATTTATAGTGTTGCGAAGCCTATCTTAATCAATTGTTGAGTCGTTGACCACCATCACATTTGCCTAACATATAAGATCAGGACTGTCTTAGTGTAGCGATTTGGCAGGGACATGACACTCATGTGAGTTTAAGTAAGAAATTACAATGAATATCCTCTTGTTTGTACAACTTGTTAATATTTAGTTGCATTAGCCTAATCAAATAATGTCTTAGGAGTCTTAGGAAACTCAAAGAAGGATTGCAACTTTTGTGTATCCTCTACTTCCACACTTCATGCGACCTAAAGTAAGGAAAATTCTTGCATCTTGAGTTCTTATCTTATTCTTTCTTTTTGCGAAGCTAGTATGAGTTCTTTGCCATATGTGATGATAAGGAAGAGCTTGGCAATCCAAAAATTGGAAATAGTGGTGTGGGAGGGAAAGGGCAAGCACTCAAAGCAATCCAATTGGGAGTGTTGTGAACTTCAGTTGCCCTTCCAAGATGTTAGAAGAGTTCATCAGGCATGGATTTTATAAGAAGACCCCTTCACAACAATTTGCAATAGGATTAAATGACAACAAAACTGTTAATTTAGGGGGGACTCACCTATGGAAGTGGCCTTTTTGCAGCCTTGAATGCTATTACAATACTACAAGAATGAATGCACACATCTCACACATCACTAGTATACCGTTAGTGTATGTACTACATGGTAATCTCTCACTTCAACAGAGGGCAAAGACAATGAAAATTTTAATGTTGGCATCTCCACACCTTCTACTACCCTAACACCAACACTAACACCTTCTAGAACTACTGCTACTACTACTACCTAATAGGCACAAGTTCTTATTTTTGCATTGAGCATAGTCGATCCTAAGTGAAAACATATGGCCATGGTTTCAGCTCCAAACCCAATGGAAAATATGTTCAATCTATAGCCCAAAGATGAGCTAAATGATGCCAATGAAATTCCATTCCATGTTGCCCACTCTCCCAATTTCAAGGAGGCCTTGTACAAGGTTGCATATGTGGCACTAGGGGAGACAAAATTGAGGATTACTATCTTGGATAGCATTTGTTCCAAGATAAATGTAATTACGTGGGAAATGAAGGCCACATGCATCTCACATGAGTGCAAGATTATCATGGATGGTTGGATGGACATTAGACAAGGCCCCTTACTTTCATAGGGCAATTGATTGTTTGGGGAAACACAAGGATGTCGAATTCAAGTTTTAGATTGTCAAAAATGCCATTTAAGAAATTGGCCTTGACAATGTGGTGCAAGTCATGACAGATGTTGCATATCTATTAGAGCCCATGCATGAACAACATATTCTCAATGGAAAGATGTGCAAATGTTTATCTACAATCATCACACATCACACTAGTCTTTCTCCAAGAAGGAATTTATTAAATCTCTAGAATCTTGATATGCATCCTACATCATTCTCTTACAAGGATAATTGAGTTACAAGAGCCCTTGTAACTAATGATCATGACATCAAAGTGGAATCAGTGGATCAATTTAAAGATAAAGCAACATTTGGGGATGAAGTGGTAAAGAGCAACCCTTTTTGGTCAAAATCCATACACATCACCTCCATCATGTCCCCATTTTTCACAATGATCAAATATGTAGACTTTGACACTCCCAAATTTGGTGAGATATATGACTGCATCCATAGCATGCTTGGCCAAATGAAGGTTTTTGTATGATAGAGAAACCCCACTTAATAGTTCTACAATGAGCACATTGAATTTGTCATTCAACAAAGGGAGGAAAAGCTTAATACTACTTTGCACGTGGTTGCCTATGTATTGAACTTGAAGCAATATGTGAGGCCTTTTAGAGTTCTCCCCTTAGCTGAAGTATTGGCAAAGAGACGCTTTGTGAACAAATGTACAATACAAAGAACACATTGATCCAACATGATTGGACCAAATTTGTGGAACTTAGGGCTACTTGAGTTCAACTAAGATAAATAAAGACATTTTGGCATAAGAGAATCTAGCGAGTTTGTAGCATTTTGCATGGGCCTCCATTATTACTACACACACTAGCCATCCAACTCTTATCACAAATTTGTAGCTTCTTCTCTATTGACAAAAACTTATCTAGATACAGCTTCATCCACTCTATCGAGAGGAACAAACTTACCTCTTTGAGAAAATAGAAGCTTGTAATTGTACATAGTGCCTTGCATCTCATGGATCACAAGATGATTGAGTACAAGATAGTCCAACTACATGATGGGATTAAGAACCAAAGGAGGCAATACAAATTAATGAGGATCAGGTTGCACATACAAGGTTGGTTGGTGTCCAATTGTAGGAGATAGATGAATCTAGGAATTCCAACAATGAGGAGTATGCTCCAACATATGCATCAGAGAATGAGTTAGATTAGCCATTATACATGGTATTGAAAACTATATATATATATATATAGCTGAAAGAACTATTGGGTAAAATAATTTTAATGATTTTACATAATATGTATACGAAAATGTGAGATGAAGCAATGTCTTCCATATGTGATCTGCTGCGAGCCTCTACTTTCCTCTGAATTTGTGCCCTTGGTTGCCTTCGTTTACAAGTTTCATTCCTCTTTTTCTTAGGATTTTGTTAAGAGGTGTCAAATCTTGTGTACGTGTAGGGAAAGTTGTTCTTTATTTAGATTTTTGAATTGAAGTTCATCTAGTTGGGCTAGGTTATGGTCGGTACTTTTTGGGGGTTTGGGTTTTTGCTCACACATATGTATTAAGTGCATCTGTGCAGGCATATATGGATTTTGGCTTGTCTTTTGATAGTGGCGAGGAGGCCATCAAAAACAATGAAGAAACTAAAACTTTCAAAGAAGCATTGCAAATGGAAGAACTGGAGGTGCCTTCAGAAAATGCAGAATTCAATGTGGGATTCGGAGGAGATTGTGGAAGAGCCGTCGAGGAAGGAGGTGATGCAACCGCAGGAAGAAGTGAAGGAGGTAAGTACCCCCTTTTGCCCAAGGTTCTAAGAGTAAACCCTAATGAAGAAATGTTAAATGCGGTTAAAAAAGAGGAAATTAGGCTTAAGAACAACATTGTCTTTCTTGCATGTATGGATAATAATAATTTGCCTACAAGGAAATTCTTCGATAATTGGCTAAATAGTGTGTGGGGGAAAAAGATGGGAATTTATATTTCCTTCTATAGAATGATTCAAAAAGGCTTATTTGTTATCTTTCTTAAAAATCATAGCATGCAAAAGAGGGTGTTAGAGAAAGATTTTTGGAATATTGGGAAAACATTGTTTAAAGTTGTTGCATGGTCACCCGAAATTACACAAAATGAAATCTTGTTCTATTCTATTCCAAAGATGGATGTTAAAAATGTACCTCCTCAAAACGTGGGTTTTCTTGCCTCTGTTGTTAAAACCTATTGGTAAAATTTTGCAAATTGAGGACACTAGGTCCACATTGCCACATTGCCACATATGAATGCTAGGATGTTGGTTTCTTTTAACACAAGTGTTCAAATCCCAAAAGTAATTGAATTTGAGTTGGATGGAAAACTGTTTAGATGTGAGATAGAAGCCCTAGGGGGGTCTTAACTCTTGCTTCCTATTCAAAACCAATGGTCATCAAAAAAGAGATTGTCCTAAGATTGTAAACAATAAAAATAATAATAAGCCATCAAGAGCAGCTTTTAATAATCAAGATGCACAAAAATCCTCAAAAGAAGAAAAAAAAATGGGGATATGGATTGTGAAGTGAATACCAATGAATCCCTCCATCCTCCCTCAGGAGAAAATAATGACAAGGTTGACTCACAATCTTACTCTAAGGACAATGTGCATAGTGAAGAAGAATCTAATCCTGGTGTTGAGGAAATGGTTGAAAGAATTGGGGAAAACCCAAATGGTAACAAAACAAACCCAAATGATATGAATAATGTAGACTATGTTCCATGTGATGGAAATTCTACTCCAAGTGATACGAATAATGTAGAAATTATAAATAATGAGATTGAAGCAATAGTGCCTGTGAAGGATACTGTAAATGTGTCTCATAAAAAAAATGCACAAGAGATTGTGTTGGATAAACTCAAAGAACAAATTAAGAGGAATACCGAGAGACCCCCAAACCCTCCAGAGGCTGCAAATTCAGTAGATTCAGAAGGGATCCCTTTTGACTGTGATTTATAAAAGGAAAACAGGGACATAAACTGCTTTAATCCTTTGTTTCAAGAATTAGGAGTTGATCAAAAAGGTAAAGAGAAAAATGGACTTAAAGAGGAGAATAAAAAAAGAAAACAAGTGAGCAAAAGTAACAGCTCTCAAAAGCCTAGAAAGAAAGGAAAAGGGGAAGGAATCCCTACCTGCTTTGACAAATTGTATAAGACCCCCCCTTTTGATAATTAGGAATCCCTTTTGACTGTGATTTAAAAAAGGAAAACAGGGACATAAACTGCTTTAACCCTTTGTTTCAAGAATTAGAAGTTGATCAAAAAGGTAAAGAGAAAAATGGGCTTAAAGAGGAGAATAAAAAAAGAAAACAAGTGAGCAAAAGTAACAGCTCACAAAGGCCTAGAAAGAAAGGAAAAGGGGAGGGAATCCCTACCTGCTTTGACAAATTGTATAAGACCCCCCCTTTTGATAATTAGGAATCCCTTTTGACCATGATTTAAAAAAGGAAAACAGGGACATAAACTGCTTTAACCCTTTGTTTCAAGAATAAGGAGTTGATCAAAAAGGTAAAGAGAAAAATGGGCTTAAAGAGGAGAATAAAAAAAGAAAACAAGTGAGCAAAAGTAACAGCTCACAAAAGCCTAGAAAGAAAGGAAAAGGGGAGGGAATCCCTACCTGCTTTGACAAATTGTATAAGACCCCCCCCCTACCCCTCCCCTGCCACCCCCCCACAAAAATGATATTAAATTGTATAAGCTGGAATATTCAGGGACTAGAATCCCCTGAGAAGAAGTATGTATTAAGGTCATTTTGCAATAGTAAAAAAGATATTGATTGTCTTCTAATTCAAGAAGTAAAAGTTGTTGATTTCCAGTTGCACAATGCATTAAGATTTGGAAGGAAAAATGGTGTTGTCTTTCATACTAATCATCAAAAGGAAAGGGTGGAATAGCCACTCTAGTAGGGTAAAAATGGAAATCATATATTACTAGCTTTGGTTGTTCTCCCTGCAATAGATGTGTTGATGATAACATTCAGCTTCAGTCGCATTCTTCCAGCCTATTATTTATTGTTGATTAAATAAATTAAATAATAGCTAGAGAGCTCTTTAATTTATAGAGTCCTCTATCCATAAAGAGGTGCGATTTAATTTGATTGGCACTAGTTTCTATGTGTGCCAACTTTCTCTCTTTTGGTTGTGTCCTAAATAGAAAAGGCATTTCTTATTGGAGGCCGACCTCCTATCTTTGTAATTATATTTTGTATAATGGCCGACCTATCTCTTGAAGAGGTGTGACCTCTCTATCAATATGTATATATAGAAGATCACTTCACTCCTTTAATCATCAAGCAAGTTCGATTCATTCCTTCATTCAAGTGCGAATTTCATCAAGAGCAGATTGTGAATTTCTTCAAGGACAGATTTAGATATCAAGGAAGTGCAGATCATTATCTGTCATTGCATCTAGTGTAGGTGCTGAATATTGGCCTTGTGATTGGCCTCATTGTAAAGCGAATTGTTGCCATTATTTATATAGATAAGAGAGATCTTTGTTGCTGGGTTTTTTCTCCCTCAAGTGGAGGGTTTTCCCAGGGTATCTGCTGTGTTATTGTGTCTGATTTTGAATTAATTTCTGTGCATACAATCTGATTATTAAAATTTAACAAGATGTATATGGATAACTCTAGACAAAAATAATCAAAAGTTTGGGGTGTGCTCCATTTATGCCCCCAATGACTATAGGGATAGAATAGAAGTTTGGAGATGGTGTGTTTCTAACCTACCTAAAGTACCCTGGATTATTTGGTTCACTTGGTGCAATAACCAAAGTGACAGTAAAAGAGTATATTGCAGATTGGATAGGTTTTATGCTCAAGAAGACACATTTTGCTTTGACTGTAGGAAAGACTCCAACTGTGTTCAAGTGGAGCCCAAAACCTTATTTGATCACTACCCAATTGAAACAAGGATTATTATCAAATCCTGTGGTTTTAAGTCAGATATGAAGGGCAGTCTATACAAACTTAACACTGAAGTGTTAAATATCAAGACTGTATGGAAGGTATTAAAACTTTGAGAAAAATCAATAAGATTTTCTTTCCTAAAAACTCAGCCATTGAATATTGGGTTGGACTGGTATCCAATCTTAAGATCCTGTTGAAAACTATTGGGGAAAAAGCTGCAATTGAGGGTAGAAGACTAGAGTGCTGCTTGCAGGATGAATTATTGGCTGCAGAAGTTGAGGTACAAAAGGATATTAATAATGAGGTTTTGATTTCAAAACCTAAAGAACATAAACCACAAGCTCCGGAAATTCCAAATTAAGAAAGCTCAAGAGGCTAGAGTTAGGACCAAAATGAATTGGGTCAAAGATGGAGACAAAGGTACTAAATATTTCTTCAATATGTTGAGAGCAAAACATGCCATTGAATCTATTGGACCTATTATGGTCAATGATTCCTGGATTCGTGACAATGAAGAGATTAAGAAAGTTTTCTCTGAGTTCTACAAACAACTATTCACTGCTGAGGATAAAACTAATTGTTGCATCAATGCTCAAGATGTTAGCAAAAGGATAATGCCCAAAAAAATCACAAAAGAAATGGTGTTAAATCTAGAAAAAGGGATCTCTAAAGATGAAATTTCTAATGCAATATTGTCATTCCAGAATAGGAAGCCTCCTGGAGCTGATGGTCTACCAATTGAGTTCTATAAAGCTAACATGGTGTTACACCCCATTTCATGGTTACTACGTTACCTTTACCGAGTTGAGTGAAAATGCTTTAAATGTATGTGTTTATGCTTTATGTATCTTGCAAATATAATAAATGAATGTTTGATTCAAATTGATGTTATATAATGATTTTGTATATGATGCAAATGGTTGTAATTGATTCAGCTAACTACTATTGCAATGCACTAATTTGAATGCAAGAATAGGTTCAATCCTCTAGAAGAGAGGGGAAGTATCACTCAAGAGAAGGGAATTGGATTGGTAACCCCTAAATGAGTCTAACTGAGCTTTCACACACTCACTTCTAATTTGGTCTACTTGAGTCAGGCTAGTCCATGAATCGGGTAAGTACCTTCGGTCATAGTTTTGGGATGATTTATGGTTTTTGGTTTTTGATCTTTGATTTCCTTTGGGTTGATAGTGAGATATGGTTATTGTTTACGATTCCCTTGTGATAGTTTTGCCATTAGGTTTGTGATGTTAAAACGTATTTTTGATAAAGTTGTGATTATGCTTAAGTACTTATGAGTAAATATGTATATTGAATATACGTGTATATATGAATTATCGATGACACATACATAAGATATGATATGCGAGTAATTGATCATCATATATATATGTAATATGATATGCGAGTAATTGATCATCATATATATATGTATATTTAATATAAGTATATACACATGTGTGTCAATATAATGAAAGGTGATAATGCATGAATTAACATGCATATATATCTATATATGATTGTTGACGTATTCGTTTATATATAAAGATATATATATATATATATATGTATATCTTTATATATAAACGAATACGTTAATAATCATTTATTTATATATATATATATATATAATAGTGAAGATATTTAAATATTGATCAATGGTTTTTAATATGCAAAAATTTCTCACACGATCTAATCCAGAAATCATTGAAAGAGAACAATATGGATTGTGGAAACTTGATATCATTATGAATATATGTATTCGAACATTGAATAATACAAATGTTTAAGTGGATAAAAATACATATATACATGTTATGTTAAGTATATATATATATATATATATGTTAATGAATTTCTTATAGCGCAGGCTTATAAGCCATTCGTTACATATTTAAACAAGTTATGGGAAAAAGTTCGGTCAGCGCCTATATTAATAAGTCCATGGGTAGCGTATATATTAATGAAATGGTAAGAGTATGGCTTGATAAAAAAG
Organism: Sequoia sempervirens; assembly: GCA_007258455.2. Lineage (NCBI taxonomy): Eukaryota > Viridiplantae > Streptophyta > Pinopsida > Cupressales > Cupressaceae > Sequoia > Sequoia sempervirens. The sequence goes on along the minus strand of VDFB02020395.1, from coordinate 4,870 downwards.
CCAGCATATGGCACTACCTTGTAACAATGCTTGGCAAGTGTAAAGTCTGTGCCTAGAGCAGAATGAAACTTAGTCAATAACCATGCAGCATATTGAGGAAATGTGCATTTCATGGAGGCAACGCATAATGCATGTGAAGTGCAGCCATACATAAATGTATAGCGCTGAAATACAAAAGTAAAGCGCATAAGACTATATGCAAATGTTAAATGAATAAACATGCTGTTTATTAAGAGTGTAGCGCTATAATATACACAGGAAATAAAAGCCAAAACAATACGTGGTATTAAAATGTTGACAGAGTCGAAGCTGGAAGTAATACCAATCTGAAATGCATGAATTAAACTTTGACTTAGTCTTGAAATTTAAAGCAGACCAAAGGAATAGGAAACATGGTGTTTTGGCGGCGTCAAACTGAGGAAAGCACGAACAAAGTAGAAGTCTTAACTTGCAATACAAATTACAAATTTGATGCAATGAGAAATATATGAATTGGTCAATTAGGGAGCTGGCCAAATAAGTCGATCTGTAGGAGACCATTACCTTGCATTTCTCATTAATTTTGTTGTCTATCTTAGCATCAACTCATTCATTATTGCTGCACATGTGTTTGCTGTGCAACAAATTTAGCTACCACCTTTTACTGTTTTTGCTGAGTCGAACTTTCTGAACTGAGAAGTGTCAGTTTTGTTACCCTATTTCCAGCCTTCAGTTGCTATCTTTTAGTATAAATAGTGGTGTTTTTCACTTCATTTGGGACGCATTCTTGCTTGCTAAATTCTCATTTTCTGATTGCTACTCTGCTGCAATATTGAGCTATGAGATTGAGAGGTTTTTAGTGTGAGATTAGTGAGGTTATAGAGAGATTTCTTTGAGGGAATTGGTGATGGGAAGGAATTGCAAACTGCTTGGTGGAGGCTGTGCTAGGAAACCTGTTATATCAATTGGAGCTATCTGGTTACAGGAATGCTAGTTCTCTACTTTATTTTCTATTTTAAGTTGGAAAGATTGCTTGGTTTAGCTTGTTTGTATCTTGATGGATTCTTGTTTTCCTGAAACCTTTTGGTTGGGATGCATTTATTCTTTTATACGTATATGTTCTATATATTGGAACGGTTATTCGAAATTATACTTAGTCAAGTAGACTATAATATTATTACATTTAAGTGATATCTTGAATTGATAGCCTATGAAGATAGGTGAAGCCTTGTGGATAATGTGGATAGTAACACCACGTGAATAATGGCATAATAGGCATATAAACATTGATAGGTTGTGAACCTTGTAAATAATTTATATGTGAACCATATTGCGAAGAGGACTATGAGTGCAAAACCACCAAACCCTCGCAAGTTGATAATGTCCTTCGGATATTATACAAATATAGAGAACATTGTGAACATGTGAATACTTGACTCTTACTAAATGTAGAAGTTTTATGATTTGTTTGTGATCTATTGATCATTACATTACTTTTGTTGGAAACCCAAGGTTAGGAATAACCTACTTTTTAGGGTTGTCTATGAGATTATTGATTGAAACAAATAAGTCAGATTTAACCTATATGATCTACTTGATGATTTGATTATTGATTATACTTTCATTTGGAGTCATTTTATTGTTGAGACCATACTTTTGAGTGAGTCCTTTATTGATGAGATTATATTTTGATTGAAATCATTTATTGTTGAAAGTTATACTTTTGAATTGAGGTCATTTATTGTTAAGTCTATACTTTTGAAGGGAGTCATTTAGTGTTGAGATAAACCCTTGATTGGAGACTGTTTATAGTTGGAATTGTACCTTTGGTACTAGAGTCATTTAATGATGTGGCGTTATGTTATTTCGTATGGTTAATTGGTAAATAAGAGTTACTTTGAGTTATTTACTTAGTAGATGTGTTAGATAAACATAGAGGAAATAGGTTGCTTCTGGGGTTAAAGATTACCCAATGGAGGGAATTGCCTATGCATAGAATATGTATGGTCTTAACAAATCGAGCTATGGAGGTCTATTAATAGGATGACTCTCACTCGAAGTAACTGGGTGTTGAATTCTTTGGCCAAAGTAGTGTAAGTTGCCACTATTTACACTATCAATTCACTATGATCCAGTTAGGCATTCTAGTCCAAGATTGTCATATATGTAGGTAGAACCTATAGTATGATTAAGTTCTAGTTTGTAGGACACAACACCAAGCTCAGGGAAGGCTAGTATTATGGGGTTATCCAACCAATCTCTTTGTCGAAGGGTAGAGCCATCTTACCTGATAGGTAGATGTGCGAGGGACCGCAGTAAGACCGTGGTTGGCGGAAAAGCGCTTGAGTGATGCTTCTCCTCATCAGTTGGCAGCCAAAGATTTGAAGGTGGAATACCTGGACCATATGTATTTCTAGTGCTAGAAGCTCAGAAGAGCTATGTATGTACTTTGTATCCGGTTGTACAGAAGGATGTAAACATGAATGTTGTACTTGAGTTTATTAAATATGAAATCAATGTTATGGAAAGATTTGTGAAATTACGATGGAATGCAATGGAAGTTTGAAATAGTGTTTATTTCAAATGTGCATGTAATTTACATTTTGGAAAAGAAAAATTTATTGCTATGTTTGGCATCATGGTTTATTCACTTGTGGGTTAAAACTTTGGGAAAAATTTCAAGTAGAACTTTGGGCATGTTACACATGGAGTGGGTGGTACATGACTCGTGTGAGGTATATCATGAAGCTATTGAAAAGGGATCCTTGGGGAGTCACATTAATAAAGGTATAATAAAACTACTTCCAAAAGATGGAGATAAAAGTAACATTAAAAACTAGAAACCCATTACTCTCCTAAATGTGTCCTATAATTTTTTTGACAAATTGTTGGCTCAGAGATTAACAGAGATACTCCCCATGATCATAAACAATACCCAAACCAGGTTTATTAAGGGCAGATATATATTAGAGAATCTAATTACCAGTTGGGAGGGCATTGGATTGGGCTAGAAGAGATAGTCAGAACATAGGGATTCTCCTCCTAGACTTTGAAAAAGCATATGACAGAGTTGAGTGGTCATTTGTGATTTCTATATTGGAAGCAATTGGATTCCCAAATGGGTTTTACAAAATGGTGAAGTTACTCTATAAAGATGCAAATGCACAAAAGGAAGTAAATGGCTCACTCTCTGACCCTTTTCCTCTAGGTAGATCAATCAGACAGGGTTACCCTTTGGCTCCAACTCTATTTGTTATTGCCTTCGAAGCATTGTTTTATATTTTAAGGGCTGATATACTTGGGCTTAAACTACATGGAGTTGTACTCCCAGATCAGTCTACCTTGCTAAACATTCAATTTGCAGATGACACTGCACTTTTGCCTGAATTGACTGAAAGGAAAATGGATAACCTGGTGGCCAGGCTAAATATTTTATGTCAAGCCTCTCTAAAATCTCAGAAGATAAATCCTTATTATTGAGTTGGAATTCAAAACCTCCCTCCAAGTTCTTGAAATTTGCTTGGCAATGGTGTGGACCGGATAAAATTGTTAGATACTTGAACATCCCCTTCTCTGTTAGACCATCTTTAAAAGAAATGTGGAATTGGATGTTTGCGAAGATTGATAAAAAATTTGAAAATTTGAAACAACAATTACCTTTCCCTTGCAGGAAGGGTGCAAGTATGTAAGAAAAATTCTTGATTCTTATTCCATATACTATGCCTCAGTGTAGCTTTTTGCCAGTTATCAAATTAACAATGTGCAGAAACTCAAAGGAATTTTTTGTGGTCTGATGGAAAAGGAAAAGAAACATGCAATCAAATGGGAGTGGTGTTGTGTTGGTAAAGAAGATGGGGGGCTGGGGTTAAAGGATTTGAAGATTCAAGGCATTGTCTTAGCTTCAAAATGGGTTGTAAAAGCAGTGGTTGGTAAGTAACCTTGGAAAGTCCTTATAAGAAAGAACACTCAAGAAGCAATACCAAAAAAGGCAAAGCAGTGGAGATATTTTCACCCTCATGATGTTTTGTTTGGTAATCTTAGTATAAAACCCTCTGGATCTACGGTATTTGCCAGCATTTGGAAGGCCTGGGAATCTAGCAGACATCTAATTACAGATTGTGAAGCTGTTAGTAAAGAAAATAATCATATCTTTGGGTTCAGATCTGTTTGGTGGAACCCGACTCATAACAATAAGCCACTTGCATTAGTTCAAGGATGCTCAGCCAAGAAATGGAATAATAATGGAATTTCTTCCTTTAATGATATTCTGAGTAACAATGAAATTAAGAGCTAGGCTCAATTAAAAATGAACATAGTATTCCAAAATTCAATAAGAGATCCCTTTCTATTATCAAAAAAGCTTTGGGGCTAATGCAGCTCCTGGTTGGTATTAAGATTAATGATGAAGGTTTTAAAAACTTTAATTGGATTGATGGCACTCCCCTCCTAAAAGTCAAGTCATACAATCTGTATAAAATGTTAACCAACTCCCAAGAGGTATTTGATCATGTCAGTCAGGTTTGGAAATTGGAAATAGAGAAGAAAGATTGGTATAGTATTACCAAAGTCTGCTGGTCTAATAAAATTGAGCCAAAAAAATGTTGTTTCGGATGGATGTTGTTGATTAAGAAACTTGTCATTGGTCCTTCTCCATTAGTTTGTTCTATTTGTGACTGTCATGAAGATATAGATCATATTTTCTTTAAATGTCAATATGTGTCTGCTATTTGTTCAATGTTTATGAAATTATGGGTAATATTCTAGGCCGGGACTGTAGAAATAATGTAACTTGGTTTGAGATTCTATGCGGATATGTCAAAGGTCTTAATGCTGAGTCAAGCATCTTTTGGTCTGTTATGGCTACTGAAATTCTATGGTTAATATGGAAAAG